>JAUCBJ010007971.1:0-37958 GCA_032718475.1 Nemertoderma westbladi
TTTATTAGTTAACAACTCACTAGCTGTTAGTAGATTTGTGGGTCGGAATATTCACGTCAATTCGTGATATTGCCGATGTCAATTTGTGATATTGATTCGTATTATGTCGATTTATTGTTTGTCTATTAATTAATTTGTTATATCATTTGAATTATTGCGATTTATGTTATTATTATGTTATCGATAAAGATAAAGAGAATGGATTCAAGTCATTCCGTTGTTGATTAACGTTGGTAGCACAATAACATTGAGGTTGGTGGTCTATAGACTGTACGGTATTGCAACTCATCGCATTGGGGTGTGTGTTACAGTATTGTCATATGACGCCTAATATTAATAGCAAACTAACATATTTTAATACGTGCACAAAATTAATTCCTGTGACATCGGTATCTCGGATTGTCAGTTTCATAAATCCGACTTCCATAAGTCTCGAATGAATACAGTTTTCAGTTAGACATAAAGACGTAAGCAGTCCAGACACACAACTTAAAGGAACTATTTATACGGGGTTTCAAATCTGTTTATAGTAACGCCAGTTTTATATGCAACAATAAATTATTCTACGAGTACAAGTAACGGTTACTAGCGCCCGTTTCTTGTATATACAGCTGGTCGTAAGTTTAGGCTCATTATTTGCAAAATTGAATTGTAGCGCTAACAAACTGATTAGGGGAAATAATTTTAAATTTTTCCAGATAGGATATTAATTGAGAATATATAACAGATTCATAGATTTTATGAAATACTGAAAGTAAAGAGATGGGCCTATAGTTGGTAGTCAGGAAGGGGTCGCCACCTTTATAAACTGGGATAACTTTGGATACCTTAATAGAATTAGGAAAGTGGCCTTGATTTATGCTTAGATTAATTAGGTAGGCTAAATGAGTTGCTATAATAGGTGCGGCTAATTTAACAAGGTGTACAGGGAAATCGTCATTGGATGAAGCACTGTCGCGTAAAGTAAGTAAATTGTAGTGTACCTCTACAGCGGAAGTTTCTGTGAGTACAAGAGAGTTAGATTTAGAATGTTGAATATGTCGAGTCGGGCTGCGTGATGTGGTTGGCAGTTTAGAAGCTAATTTTGGTCCTATGGTAGAAAAGAAATCGTTAAAGTGGTTAGCTATATCAGATGAGGAAGTCACACTATAATTAGAACCGTTGTTAGATATATTTAAACGTTTTGGAACAGAAGATTTACTAGATCGGTTAAGTAGATTATTAATAGTTTTCCAGGTTTTGCGCATATTATTTGAATTATTTGTAAACTCCGAAGTATAATATTGTTTCTTGGCAGACCTAAGTAGACTAGTTAGCTTGTTACGGTATAATTTAAAGATGTTGTGATTTTCAGTGGTTGGGTGTTTGACGGACTTTGCGTAAAGTAAGTTCTTTTTGCGGATCGCCAATAGTAAACCATTGGATAACCACGGTTTTTTAGAGACTGACTTTTTATTAAGTGCCTTGCGTGGTAGATTTGTGGTACAAGTAGCCGTAAATTCTGAGTAGAAGTTATCGAATTTGTCTTTATCAGAAACTGGTACAGTCGAAGTTTTGTAAGTCCACTGCTTATTGTACAGGTCTTTCAGAAATTTGGTTTTATCGAATTGGCTATAGTCATACACATATTTGGTCTCCGGAGGTCGGAAAAAAGTAGAATAGTTAGAAAGAACGAGAAAAGTTGCTAGATGATCGGATGTGCCAGTTTCAGTTAGGAAGACACCCGGGGAGCAAATAGATGAATGGATATTAGTAATAACGTGGTCAATGAGGGTCTTAGAGTGAGTAGTTATACGGGTTGGTTGCTGTATTGTTTGGGTAAAACCGTTAGATGAAATTATATTTAGATAGTCTCGGGCATTGGATTTGGTTGACTTTATGAGGTCTATATTTATATCACCAGTAATAATTACATCATGTTTAGTAGCTGCCAGTTTTGTTAAGGAGTCATTTAGTTTAGTAGCAAATGAGTCGTAAGATATTTCGTCGGGACGATAGATACAACCTATAATTAGTGGTCTACTCGGATGTGGACGAGAAATTTCTACCCAGGAGTTTTCCGGACCAGGAAAGTGTAGATCAGGACGTTCGACCATCTCCAGTTCACTCCGGACATAGATCGCTGTGCCTCCCCTGGTCAGCTTACCATACTCCCGGAAGTCACATACAGGGTTCTTATAACCATCAATGCATATGTTGTTAATGGGGTGGTCCTTAGTGAGGAAAGTTTCGGAAAATGACAAAATATCGAATTTGTTATTGAGCGTTGATAAGAAATCTGTAACTGCCGTAAAATTTGAATTTAGACTCCTGCAATTTAAATGAAAGACAGAGAAAGATGGGTTGGTAGTCTCACTAGTGAAAGTGTTGTTAAATTTTGCTTCATTGTAATAGTTGCCAATAATTAAGTTTGAATTAACATTATCATCGGGATTAATAGAACTAAATATGTTGCCAGTAGCTTTATAATCAGAATCTGAAATGTCCTCGCTATTTTCAGAACAGAATATATCAAGGTCATCATTAGATACAGGGTAAAAAGGAAATATACCTGCGTAACAAAAATTACAAAAATGTATTAGATTGTTCCCAGAGTTATTTGAAAAATCCTGGGCATCTAAGAATGAACCACATTGTCGATGGTAGTGCGTATTGCATAAGTTACAGAGGAATACTAGATCAAAATGATAAAATTTAGAAAAACAGAAACCACAATTACAGTCAACACGGTCAGGGGGTGGGTTGTATCGCTGGCCGGACATGCAATTTGTACAGGGACTTGCCTAGACTAGGAGGACTTCGGTGTTTAGATTAGGTTCCCCAGCAGATTGGTAGGTAATAAACATTATTACCTTAATAATAGGTAATCTACTTGGTGGATATCATAAGTTGATAAATGGTTCGGTATTAAAGAAGAAAATGATATGAAAATATGATAGGAAATGTTATAATGAGATGATATAAAGAAATGTATTAATAATTCGATATACCAAATAATATAACCAAGAAATATGATTAGTAAAGTTTATGAATAAGAATAATTTGACCGGGAACTTACATGGCCTATAGTATGTGCAGTAAGGCCTACAGAAGTCCTCCAAGAAGTCCTCCCCGCGGCTACCGTACCTTCGATCGGCAGTTACATCCCGTCGGGAGGTTTCTCTTCGATCCCCTCTCCTATTCTCGTCCTCGTTCCGGTACGCCCTGTACCCCTCTCTCGGCATATAGTACACCTCGCCAGGTCGTGTTTCTCCGGGACGCTGGCAATCTCCTGGAGTTCGACCCCACCGACTCTCCAACTCCATCTCTACTACCAACGGCTCGCTATGTGTCCTCGCTCTCATGTCGCTCGCAACGACACTTCTTCTACTCTCTTCTCTTCTTCTCTCTGTGCAGTGTAGCGTCCCCGCTCTTGAGATCTCTCGTCGACCTCCCGGTTAAACTCCACTGTTCTTCTTCCCTCTTCTGACCGGGCTCGACGTCTCGTCGCTCGCCCTCTCGCGACGCCAACCTCTCTCTCTCTACCCGGTCGCATGCCGCTGGGGATATTCGTAATCCCCCTACTATTCTCCATCGCCGGGTGCTGCGGTTCACCTAATTTGCCCCATGCATTATCCGCCGACGCCTGTGGGAGACTCTCTGCCCCCCCCCCCCCTCTCGCTGCTAATCTCTCGTTGTGGGGCTCCTGCAGCCCCCCCCCCCCCCCCCCACTCGCCACCTATCGCTTCACTATCTCTTGCTTCGCTTCTACGCCCCCCTCTAGTCGACGCACTATCTCTACTGCGGCTGGGTCTATTTACCCCCACCTCTCCCTCTATCATTGCGTGGCCTGGCAGGCTCCAGTCGGGTTGACTCACCCCTGCTACTCCCTGCGTATTAACTACGTGGCCTACCAGGCTCCCGTCGGGGTGTCTCACCCCCATTACCCCCCGCGTACTGATTATGTGGCCTGGCAGGCCCTTATTGGCCGCGCCACCTATATCTGCTGCGTTTATATTAATAGCACCATTATCAATATTATTTTCCAAATTATTTAAATTATTAGAGATATTCTGTACTGAATTCGGATTATTATTTAAATCATTTTGTATATTTGGATTAGAATCGGGATTATTTTGTTCGTTTGAATGAGAATTATTATTTAGATTATTTTGTGTATTTTGTGTATTTGGGTTATTTAAATTAGGATCGTTCGGATTTAAATTATTGTTACCGGGCAAAATATTATTTCCTGCAATGAAAGTTTGATTAGGGTTCTCTACTACGGTACTATTAATATTAACGCCCTCTAGCGTATTATTATTACCCCCCCCCCCCCCCCCCCCGCCCGTACGGTTACACCAGTCTTGGGTCTGTCGTCCGTTCCCTGTAAGTGGTGTATTAACAAACGTTTCCATAACCTCTGGCTCCTCATAAATACTACCCGAGCCAGCCTCACTCTCTGATAGCCCCAACTGCGCCAGTTCTAATCGGCGTTTTTGTTTGGCCTGATATTGCATAAGCCCCCTTAACCGGGCATGCATATCATCCCGCATACGTTTTCCCGCTCTCTCCCTCTCTCTATCCTCTCGCAAACTCTGGTTCGCCAACTCTGTTTCTCTCGCTACCCGCTCTCTACGCTCGCTTCTCGCTCTCTATGCTCATTCATCTCTCTCGTCTCTCGCTCCTTACGCTCGTTCTCTACCCTCATTTCTCGCTCTTTGCGCTCCTCTTTCTCCCTCTCTTCTCGCTCTTTGCGCTCCTCTTTCTCCCTCTCTTCTTGCTCCCTACAGTTCCTGGCCACCCTCTCGGCTCTCTCTCTACACTCCCTCGCTAACTCTCTCTCTTTCTCCAGCAACGCAGTTCCCTCATCCAACTGCCTCTCTAATTCTTTCTGGTCTAGCGCCACTATATCTAATTGACACGCCAGATCTTTCTCTAACACCCTTCTTGCTTTTGCGGAGGATGTAGCGGACTTGTCGGTCGTGACGGACTCCCGTCTCCTCTCTGTCCTACTAATTTCCCCCCGCTTTCTGGGGTTCTCGCTAACCGACGAGACCGAATCCTCGGGGTTAACCTCGGATTCGCCCTCATGCGGGTCTGCCCAACCCACTAACTTAATTCCCCTAGCATCCACTAAATACGGCCCTACGTACACTACTTGGGGCTCCATAATCCCGGACCGCCACAGTTCAAATAGTTCGGTGGCGATCCCCCTTGCTCTCTCACTGGCTAGTTCTCCCTGCCCGAAACGAACTAGGTATCTGAAATGTTTATTCGACTCACCTAGTCGCTGGCTCAACTTCCCCTGGTCTACCTTTGCTCCCTCTCTGGCCTCCTTGAGCTGTTTCTTTGTGGCGTTGTAGGCCCGTCGAAGCCGATCGCTGGTTCCGACATCCCCATCACCGACATCTCCTCCTCCTCTCCTGGTTCGGCGTCGTACTGGCGGCCCCACCGTCGCCTTTCCGGTGGGCCGTCCGTCGCCCTTGGCCTGTGGCTGGCCGGCGACTTCGGCACTTCGACCGCCGTCGTGCGTCGACTCATCCCCTCCTTGTGGTAGACGGCCGCCCTCCGCTTGGGCTGCCGGATCGTTTCTCATCGGCGAATCCAGCGTTGCGGGTCGATACCGTCGCATCGCGGCCTCGCGAATCTTTTCGTTGGTATCGTCCGGGGTCCGTGGCGGTGTTCTCTCTCTCTCTAGATCTCGGGGCTCTGCGCTCATCTTTAACTTTCTACTAACTCTTGGTGGCTGGCAGTCACAGTTTAGCAGTTCCTAGATTTTCGTACTGTGACGGGATCAGGGGATCCCGACTGGTTTATTGCGTTTCGCGTCACCGTGTAATTGAGAAGAAGATAATAGTTTGTTGTTGTTCTGATATTGATATAGACTAGTTGATATACTGATATAAGATATAATAGCACAGTTGATGGTATTGCACAATTGGTTGATAGTGTAATATATAATTGTTGTACCGGTAATGATGGTGATGGTACGAAAATGTCACCGATCTGCACTGGATGACTGGAATATCTGAACTGACTGGTATTATGCAATATAATATATTGGTCACTCCTACAGTACTTTGGCCTTACTATCTAGTGGATGCTCTCCTCGCCCCCATTGGCTAATATTCTAATTCTCAGCTCCCACCTCTGTGGGAGTGCTTCCCCCCCCCCCCCCCCCCCCCCCGCTGCTGTTACTTCCCCTCTCGAGGTAGTTTGACCTCTAACCTCTTTTGTGTGGGAAACGTAAGGGAAAGGCATGGGCAGCCTTGAATAGGATTTCCAGGATTTGGAAGTCACCGAGAATTAATCGGAAACTTAAGGTCCGATTATTTAGAGCAGCAGTAGTTCCAGTACTCCTCTACGGGAGTCCATGCTGGGCTCTAACTGCTGAGGACACCAAATCTCTGGATGGCACATTCACAAGAATGCTACGCCGGGTTCATTGTATCAAGTACAATGCACACATCTCCAACCAGACACTATATAACATTGGAGGTGTCTCATTGGTTCCCCCAAGCTTGACACTAGAACAAAATCGCCTCCGCTTTGCAGGACATTGCTTTCGCCGTGATGACCAGCCAGTGCATAATCTTGTACTTTGGTAGCCTCATGGAGTGAATAAGCATGGTGGACAGCCCATGACTTTCTTGAGACGCATCTTAAAGGACACTGGCCTTAAAGATGCGGATGATCTAGCAAATGTCATGGCTGATAGGGAGTTGTGGCGGTGCAATTTTGTTGACAAGCCTGCACAGCATTCTTAAAAATGCAGCTGCAATGCAGCATGCCGATCCTAGTAGTAGTAGTCTTTTGTGTGTGGCCTTCGGGGCCGTATGTTGTCCCCATTATTGGGCGTGATACGAGATTAATTGTGATTAACCTCGTATCCCCAATATTGTTGAAAAGGCCCCACTTCCCAACTTTATGGGGATAGTGAGGCGGAATTGAATCTGCTCACATTTTTGGAATCAACATGGTCGATTACGTGAAAAAATTCGAGCAGAATTTTTGTTTCGAAATTTAAAGGAAAATACAGCTATTTTTCAAAATTTTATTTTCATAATGTTAATAAATAATTCAGCTTTAAATTAATTGGATTTTATAAATACGGTACGCTGGTAAATACAGCTGGTATATGTGTGTAAAATAATGTTGGTAGAATATTATTATAATTATTATTTGAATAAGTACTATATATTCGTACCTGTTGTTGTTGGATCTGTAGTCCAACCTGTGGTTGTAGAAACTGTAGTTGTAGCTGTGGTTGTAGGAACTGTAGTTGGAGCTGTGGTTGTAGGAATTGTAGTTGGAGCTGAAACTGAAATATATAAAATGTAAATAAAACATATTAGAACAGAATTGTAATATTATTCGTTATAGTAGTAATTATGTTATATATAAAGTAAATTGTAAATGTATTGCCACTCTCAGTTAAACCCACCAGCTGGAGAAGAATGTGCGGATGCGAAATCCAGGAATCGCTTTTGTAGAGTCGCCAAGCGGAAGGATGAGTTAGAATGGGTAATTAACTCGCCCTTCTTCGACCCAGGCAGCCCAGTAAATGTCCCATTCTCTCGCACCGAAGTTGAGCTTTGTATAAATAAACTGTTCGCGTTATTTTCAAATTTTGGTGGCGGGCATATATAAAAATAAACTTTAATGAACGATTATTCCCAAAAGTCCTGGACACCGTGTGAAAAACCCGGAACGATAAACCGACCTGGTAGCTAAGTGGTATTAAAACATCTAAATGTAGTAGCACTGAGTATGTTATTGGGCCGTTTCGACTGAGACATACATGTAAAACTGTAAAGCTTCCATGTGACCCATTTATTTATTATATTAAGCAGGAATTGCACAAAGTAAGTACTGTATATTCTACATAAATTATTAACATTGGGTTGCTTGTAGAATAGTCGTAGTCTGTCCTAGTGTCCAGAATAGCTCAACTGTCCTCGTGTTCAGTCTTCTTATATTTTATTCTTCTACATCTTTAATTTCGTCTGTTCTATTGATTCACAACAATATATATATACATATAAGCAACTGGCTGCTCCTATAGGCGCACATAGAGCAAAAACACCACCATCACCAATGATAATTGATGTTAACGACGTATTGACTAACAGGGGGTTGTTATGTATATATTAACTTAAAGGAAGAACAGGAGTCTTACACCCCCAATAATTTTATTACTTTTATGTAATTACTCTCTTATTACTTTTTATTACTTGTTATTTTATACCCCCATTTTATTGGGGGTGTAAGAGTCATGTTCTTCCTTTAAGTTCATCCACTGTACTACATCCACTGTACTACAAGAACTAAATTGATTCTGCCAAACATATGAATTCAGATACGATGAAAAACTTACATAATCGGCATTTTTAAAATCATAGTAACCAAAATATTTGGTGCTATCGGCTTCATCATTGCCGCGTAAATTGAAAGTAAGACTATTATGGTCACTACTAGAGAAAGGTTCAATTACATTAACATTACTGATGTAGAGGTCATCAGTGGAAAAAATTAAATCTAGAATATTGTCAGGGTCCTGGCGTGTAGGTTTATCAACATATTGGGTCAAACCAGCTTCTAAAAACACATTGGAAAAAGACTCATAAATACCAGTATGTGGAAAAGTAAAATTGCACCAGTTAAAATCCGGTAAATTAAAATCTCCAAAAACAATGGCAGGGTAGCTAACATCGCACAATTCAGACAAACAAGAGCAAAACAAATTATTATATTCCAGATAACTACTACTTGACCAAGTCAAGATATCATCTGTAGTATGATAAGCACATATTAAACGAGAGGGACTCTTACCAATTAAATCGACTACTATAATTTCACAGTCAGAAAACATTTCGGGAATGCACACTCATACACACTTTATTGAATTTTTCACCAAAATCCTTCCTAAACACTTGGTAATTGTGATAAGTACAATTAATCATACTATCAGTAACTGTATTGTTGAGCCAAGACTCCGTGACACCTATAATGTCATATTTAGAACTGTTAAGTAAAAATTCAAACTCAGACAATTTATTCTTTAAAGAACGGCTGTTAAATACGAGACAGTCCAACAAAGGATTTCTAGTTATAGTGGCCTCCCCCACTAAAGGTATTCCGGGAGCCGCCAGGACTTGTCCCGTTTCCAGAAACCATCGCTGTGTTTGTCGAACTTCCAGACAGCACCATCGTCCCGTACACTGTAACTAATAATTACGTCCGACTCTGCTTTGTCCTTCTTCGCTTCTTCATTCCACTGATACACAGTTTTGCGTCGTTCACTTTTAAACTTTCTTGTCTCAGTTGATAGACTCTGCCGAACATGAATATTCGTATAAGCCGGGTCCAGATTATGATTTTTTCTCGATAGGGCGAAGAGATCCCGAAAATTTCGTGCATCGAGTTCACTAGTAAATGAAACCTGTAACAGTCTATCTCTATCAGTAGTCTGGCGTCCAAGGCGGAGTGTGTCAAGTATGGTACTGGAGCCAGCACCAACTGAAACACATAATGATGAGACAGATGCTTTATCGGCTGTACCACTACCACGTTCCTTTAGATTCGAAATAATTACTTGCTTTTTCAGTTCCTCCGATTGTAACACTTCACGGACTGAAGACTGAACGACTTCTGCTAAAGGAGTAGTCCTCCGATCAACAACACTGGAAGATAAAGAATTCCGAGAAGTTACTCCAGCATAGGTACAGTTAGCATCATTCCTAGGTTTAGAGGGAGGAATACAGAATGAAGTCGATATTTCGCGAATTAGTTTCGACTGTTCTTCGATCTTGTCACTTAAGTCAGCAACAGACTGATTAATAGCTGTGTTGGTGGATGTTACCTTTGGTTTCTTATCATTTGTTAACCTATTAAAACATGATTGACAGATAAACGACCAGGGATTGTAGAGATTGCCCAACTTAATAACTTCCTCGTAGAAAGAATCAGCTCCAGTCGATTTATCAACCGGCAGAGTACCGAATGCACATTCGAAGCACACCCAGTGACTACTACACCCACCAGACCCTACCCACTTGTTACCAAAGGCATCTGGGGAACGGTTACACTGTTTACATGAATCCTTCGGTGAAGTGTCTGATTTACTTGACCCCTTCACCCCCTTTGGTACCTTGTGGATTGTCGTTGATGTAGAGGATGTAGAAGGTTCCTTAGATGGTTTTGCCGGTTAATGTTAATACCTTCACCAATGGTATTCGTAGTGGTTAAATATTGACAGTCAACATTTGATAACCAATGAACGCTGGTTGCTATATGTAATTGCCAGTACTCCTGGCCCAATTAGGAAATACCTCTGAATTGATTGTCCATGGGATGGCAGCCACACCAAAACCAATATATGCCATGAACAAGGTGACAGCCGTTACAAGCAAATAGGAGTATCCAAAATATGGGATGCGGATCAACGATTTCGAGATATAAAGGCAGAAAAGATAATGATAAGAGAAAAGTATGGACGACGCCAAGTTAGCCTAGTACTAAACTGCTTTACTCGAGCGAGATCTCCTAATCGAGGAAGATAGGGAAAGAGGGATCGAGCGGGAGTATGAACCCAGCCCCATCCACGAGTTGGAGAAAACCAATCCATTCAAGGAACCCGCTCCTCTCCAACCTATCCTTAACCCTATTAAACCAGGGGGGGGGGGGGGGGGGGGTATCAATATGACCCGCCCCGTGGTTTTTTTTGTTATAACTCTGAAACAAACGCAGTGGAGAATCTGAAATTTTGTGACTTTTCCTAAAAATCTATTGACTTCTTGATAGTTAAAACGGTTTTCAAAATTATTAGGAAGTTTTCTAGTTATAGCACCATTTTTTAACCCTACTTTTGGTACTTTTTTTGCGTTTTTTGAAAATTACATTTCATAAAATATGATTTGTAACATCTCTATTTTTTATTTACACCAGTTTTTTGGTGTTTACAAGTAGATGGAATCTAAATTAATTTAGAAATTTCAAACTTTTTTCGGCGTGTGCCAATTTTGGTGCCAGCACCAAATTTTGAAATATGACAATTTTGTAAATTGATTGTTTGAACCTGTTTTTTGCGCATTTGGAGTTTTTTGGGGTTCTGATTTCGATGGAATATATAGGAGTTGCACCAAGAGTATGAAACTTGTATTTTTCGGCGCGGTCTGCAAAATCTGGTGCCAGCACGAAATTTTGAAAATTCATTCAATAGTTAAATTGCTTGTGACAACTTGTTTCTCTCGTTTTAGAGGTTTATGGCGGTTCTGAATTCAATGAAATAAATAAATATCTATCTAGACATCTGAAACTTGTATTTTTCGGAAGTGGGTGCAATATTTGGTGCTAGCACCAAATTTTGGAAACCACCAAATATATCAATTAAATGTTTTAAATTGTTTCTTGCGTTATACGGGTTTGTAAATAAAATCATAATAAGTTATATTATTACATTATAGCAATATTCTTTATATAATTTGTAATAATTAAATGTTTTATAAGATGTATCGTAAATGTATTACCAACTAAAAACGAGTATTGCTACACTACTGCCTTTAATTAATTTAATTTAATTAAGCTGCATGTGCATTTAACACGAAGCGGCATTTGGGAAATAGGGCATTCTCCCACCCCCCGTCTTTATATGTAACATATTCTCATACTCATGATCAGACTCCAGATGGCAGACCTAGAAACAAGTTTTAACCATATTAAAACCAGGGGGGAGGGGGTCAATATGACCCCCCCCCCCCCCCCCCCCCATTTCCCGCCCACCTACATGGTTTTTTGTTATAAATCTGAAACAAACGCAGTTGTGAATCTGAAATTTTATGACTTTTCCTAAAAATCTATTGTCTTCCTAATTGTGAAAACGGTTTTAAAAAACCCTACTTTTTAGTTTTATTAGTTTTAACCCTACTTTTGGCATTTTTTGAAAATTACATTTCAAGAAATATGATTTGTAACATCTCTATTTTTGATTTACACCGGTATTTTGGTGTTTGAAATTAGATCAAATTCATATAAATTAATTTAGAATTTTCAAACATGTTTTTTTTCGGTAAGTGCCAAATTTTGGTGCATGCACCAAATTTTGAAATATGACAATTTTGTAAATTGATCATTGGAGAAGAACCTGTTTTTTGCGCATTTTCTATTTCCATAAGAACAAATTAATATCTACTCGAACATACAGCTTAACTCGTTAAGCGCGTTATATTTCTAACTAATACACCATGTCCTGGAATATAGTGTCTTTATTCATGTACAACCCTCGCCCCCCTCCTAATGTGAAACTATCTCTGTTTCAAACTTCATGCAATGTCGTTAAGATTTGTAGGAAAATTAGAGGGGGAGGGGGGGGGGGGGGGGGGGGGTCCGTGTCATCAAAAAATGAAACTATATTACGGGTCTTGACGGTGTGTATAATGGTAGTTGAAATTTGATTACAAAATTTATTTAGACTATATTTTTTAAAGTGATATTATATTATATAAAACACATATATATATATTTTATAATTATTTTATTCTCGTAATAATCATTTTCAATTATTTTAGTGTTCCAGAATTTTTATGTTAGTAGCTGGCCTAATTTTTTCATTGAAAACAATAAAGTCTGTTTCACAAACATTTATTTTCAAACAAAAAATGCAAACATATTCTCTAAAATTATAAAATATTAGCTACATTAGTATGAAAATAAAAAAAATTAAAGTCCCGATATTTGCGCCGGTTGCGAAGCCAATATTTGACCTAACAAAGAATTCGGAATCCGTGACCGAATTGTCCGGGACCGAATTGTCCGGATACTGACTAGGACTATTCGATCCCAAAACATGCATATTAATGGGACCGAATTGTCTGGGACCGATATAATACCGAATAACCGAATAATTATAATTATAATTATAACCGATAAATAACCGAATAATTATTTAATTAGACATCTCAAACTTGTATTTTTCCCAAGTGGGTGCAAAATTTGTAGCTAGCACCAAATTTTGAAAACCATGATAGCGCATTTGAAAAAAAGACGTTCTTTTATCTCAATTTTCATATATTTTGACTCTTTCCGATTATTTAATAAATAATTTATTTATTTTTAATTTTTTATTTATTTATTTATTTACCATGCGAGTATGAGAGTAAAATGCCCGGTCTGAGACACTGAAATGGTAATGGCGCCCCCTTTTGTTGGGGGCTGCCGCAACCATAATTTCAATTCAATTCAATGTATTTAATCAGATAAACTGACATATAAATAAAAGTGTAAAAATGCGGTTACTAGAATCGCACAGACAACGTTAAGAATAAATAAAATTGATGTTCACAGTTAATAAACGATTTAGCCAATGCATTGTATTAATGGCAAAAGGTGCATTGTGGGGTTTAGTATTGTTACTCAGGAGCAATGGTGTTAGCGCATTTGACAAAAAAGACGTTTTTAATCTCAATTTTCATATATTTTGACTATTTCCGATTATTTAATAAACCATGCGAGAATGAGAGTAAATGCCCGGTCTGAGACACTAAACGGTAGGGCGCTAGTGTACCTTCAACATAAGGCCGTTCTAGTGTATCACTTTGTTTCCCCTTTCTCCCACGATGTATTGATTTGCTCAATGTTTCGCTCAGTCTAGTACGGTATTTGATCATCTATTATATTTCACTAGTATACAGTACCGGGAGGGTGTGGCAACACAATACACAAGCAAATGTCTGACTAACTATTTATGTAAGGGCTCAAGTCTGGTGATTGTGTTTCCCTTTAGGGGAAACGTATTGCGACTATTCTGCATCTGTTTATATTATTATCGCTACTGTACTCAATTTATGACAACTCTCAATCATGGTATTATCATCTCTCAATCATGGTATTATCAATCTTAAGAGCTTCGCTGGCAATAAGGGTATGAAATATCGCCATATATTAATTATTTATTAAGTTAGAGGTAAGACGGCACACGTATATCTGATGCAATTGTCCAGGTTATTAATAACGCTTAGCTATAGCGACCTACCTGGGTTTTGGCGTGTGTAAAATTTCTTTGATTTCGTAATATCGGCGATGTATTAAGCAAATAATAATGACAAATTGACTTTACCAGTAGAATATCAAATATAACGATAAATAATTATAACCCAAATGTATAATTTAATTGTAAACAGAATGAGTATAGTAATAATCACCAGTCAATTAAAATTTGACCGGGTGTTCTTACCATCTACATGGCCTAAGGTGGTTCTGATTGTGTGCTACTCTCCAACTAGTGTTGCCAGTGTAGTGGAGGTGGACAATTTCTACCACAATCTACAAGCAGCTACTGATGGAGTGGATCAGCAGGCATTCTTAACATTCCTGGGAGACTTTAATGCAAGTCTGCATCAATCACCTACATCGCCCTGGGTCTATAGCAATAGTGTCAACCGAAATTCCGTCCATCTTCAGGATTTTATCTCTGGAAATGGATTGTTTTCGGCTGGAACCCAGTTCAAGAAGCGAACTGAAAAGCTATGGACTCATAGTGGACCCAGTGGTCACAAGTCCCAGATAGACCATATTTGGTTTCGTAGGAAGTACAGGAGCTCTATCCAAAACTGTAATGCATTTAAACTTCGACCCTTCTCCAGTGATCACCGCCTTATTGTGGCCAAGGTAAGACTTAGTCTGCGTGCTAGCAGAACAACAAAATCTGCCTCAGTAAGTGGGCTCCAACAAGCCCACTTACAGCTACAGGTAATCAATCATACCAGGCAAATTGATGATGCAATAGGGCCAGCTGGTGGGTGAGTATCGAACAATAAGAGGGCGGCATGTGGCATGTATTAACCAGAGGCCAATGAAACGTGTTAGCCTCCTAAAGGCAATGTATTTTCCCAACATATGTTACTGGTCATTGATTGTGCAACCAGGTGCCATTATATTCCATACAGTGTAGAGGTGATATATTTTCTACCACAGCGCTTCCGGGATCCCATGCCAACCACGATCCCGTCACAAATAAAAAATTCCCGCATCATCATTAAAATCGTGACATTGGCGAAATTCGCGAAGAATTCTTCAGTTTCTGTGCCCTAACGCATTCCACAGGGTGGGTGTCGCAGTAAAGTCAGATATGGGGCCATCACCCATCACCCATACAAACTCTGATGCACATTTGGCTATGCATCCCTCTTTGGCTATGCAGCTCATTTGCTGGGCCATGCCCTGTACCCCTGCTGCCAGGTGCAGCTCGCAGTGAAGTGCACTTAATTTGGACATGAGAACACTCCACTCCTGACCAGCCATTGGTAGATTACCATCTGCCTGGTTAGGCCATATACTCCTACGCCTACAGCCTACAACCGAGATTATGGGTCCTTAACCTTAACCCATGACCAAGGACATATCTATCCCAGAATGAAGGGGGTCCTAGTTACAGCACCAGAGATTTGCTTTTAGTAAAAGGTTCTATGCAGCCACATGTGGCACCTCTTTTATGTTGCACGGAGTGGCAAGTTTTCTGAACCAATGGCCCAGAATTTCAGACCTTTATTTCTCAAATTTTCCCCAAGACTTCCTCATCCTCATCCACCTGTACTCAAAGGTTGAATATAATACTATTTACTGTATTTACTATTTATTATATTCCTTTACTACCGTATACATAAAATTACAAAATTACTTATACCTGACACACGTATGGTTGGTGTTAAGATAGATGAAATTTTTTTTTTAATAACATATTTATATTACCTGCACATCCTGTTGCACAGTATCCCCAGCTTGTTTCATCCGCGTTCGCAGAGTACGTCCCCAGTTGAGAATCCAACCAGTGAATAGCACACCAATATTTATCCGCAACAGAGTCATAAAGACATTCTTCAGTGTTTTGCGGACTGTCAGGGTCAGCTCTGAATGGAAATGCGCAATCATTCCCACCCTCTGTTATACAAGTACCCTCTGTAATAAACAATAATATATGTTAAAGGCCTACTTTATCCAGTACTGGCTGATGAAGAAATATTTTTGCCTCGCGCACCATAAATGTGTATAATAACATAAATGCAAGGGTTTTGCTGCCATAGCACAATGTTGTGAGGGGATGAGCGAGCAGTCTTATTTTCCCATTTTATTAATCCCATTAAACCAGTGGGTTTACAATTAGATGGAAATCATATAAATAAATTTAGAAATTTCAAACTTGTTTTTTTCGGGGGGTTGGCAATTTTGGTGCCAGCACTACATTTTGGAAATCCATTCAATATTTAAATTGCTTTGACAACTTATTTCTCGCGTTTTAGCGGTTTATGGCGGTTCTGAATTAAATGGAATAAATAATTATTTAATTAGACATCTCAAACTTGTATTTTTCCCAAGTGGGTGCAAAATTTGTAGCTAGCACCAAATTTTGAAAACCATGATAGCGCATTTGAAAAAAAGACGTTCTTTAATCTCAATTTTCATATATTTTAACTCTTTCCGATTATTTAATAAATAATTTATTTATTTTTAATTTTTTTTTATTTATTTATTTACCATGCGAGAATGAGAGTAAAATGCCCGGTCTGAGACACTGAAATGGTAATGGCGCCCCCTTTTGTTGGGGGCTGCCGCAACCATAATTTCAATTCAATTCAATGTATTTAATCAGATAAACTGACATATAAATAAAAGTGTAAAAATGCGGTTACTAGAATCGCACAGACAACGTTAAGAATAAATAAAATTGATGTTCACAGTTAATAAACGATTTAGCCAATGCATTGTAGTAATAGCAAAAGGTGCATTGTGGGGTTTAATATTGTTACTCAGGAGCAATGGTGTTAGCGCATTTGACAAAAAAGACGTTTTTAATCTCAATTTTCATATATTTTGACTATTTCAGATTATTTAATAAACCATGCGAGAATGTGTTCGCGCTTTCAGACCTTTAGCAGTTTAACCTGCCAAATTTAGATGTCTTCTAGATTATAAATCGACTTTAGCCTATGACGAGTATTTGATACACTACATTAGCCGAAGCCAGTCTATGCGCGACCATTCACCCGCTGGATATACCCGGGAGACTGGATTCGGAAGCTTTGACCTTATTGCGGTGTAGGCCTACTGTATTATTTGACTGATCGTTAATATATAATTTCTGACAAATATTATTCACTTTCGGGAAATATCAACAGTTCCTTTAGGACGTGGCGCTCTAAGTATGTAAACAGAGTTATGACTTACACTAAACACAACGGGATGGCTATTGATTCACGTATAAAGCGCATTCTTTAGGAGATGCTTTGTTATCTGTCACAATCATGCACACTACCGCACAATGCTGCACACCGATCTGCCGACCTTCACTAATTTTAGTCACATATAAAGAGAACAGCAACCGACACATGTAGTGCCTATGAAATAGCATTAGATTCACTCCAAAACCAATATAATGTAAGTCGCAATTGCTATATGTA
The DNA here is from genome assembly GCA_032718475.1 of Nemertoderma westbladi. Classification (NCBI taxonomy): domain Eukaryota; kingdom Metazoa; phylum Xenacoelomorpha; order Nemertodermatida; family Nemertodermatidae; genus Nemertoderma; species Nemertoderma westbladi. Next base: position 17,433 of record JAUCBJ010007971.1, read on the forward strand.
ACCTGTCTCTTACCTTCAGTATATCAAGAAGATTGGGGTTTTATAATTATTTATCGATATTATCCAACTATAATAATATTCCATCAACTGATATAATTACTAACCGACAGTAAATAGCAGTAAAAATGAGGTGTTTGTAGGTGACAATATGATTTGTAACAATATGTTTTGGTTTGTTTTGATATGATAACAGTTATACGTTTCTGTGATCAAGCCTACTAATGTTTGGCTAAAGCCTGAAACACAGAAATTCTAAAGCCGGTGTTCTGGCATCAGGAAAAATACACACACTGACTGAATTGCGTGAGTTTCTGTATACAATGTCCAACACAGAGTGAAAACCGCTCTGATTGGTCGACCGAACAAAGAACGAACAAAGAACAAAGAAAAAGTTACACGTGGACACAGCTGATAGATGTCGTCATCTGAGTTCCGATGTTTAGAGTATTTGGCTTATTGCGACATAAAATCGCTAGTTATGTCCACTAAAGTACACATACAGAAGAAATGGCTTTTTATGTCCACTAAAACACCGGTACAGTAAGGAAACGGCTTTTTATGTCCATTAAAACAACTACAGAGTACTTTGCGGGGAAAATAACCAGCTAATTCCGCAAAAGCCTTTACACCGCTCCCAGAAAATGGGATTTAATTCTATAAAATATAAAAAATCACAGTTTCTAAAATATAAAAATACTCTAAACAGTTAGTCTTTCTTACACGGACGGCGTTTACGCAGTTTTTTGAGGCTGGCAAGAGTCCTTTTCTCTTTGGGGCGAGCCACTTTACTAGGAGGGCTATAACTCCTGGGTAAAGGGTGCAATACAATTGCATCGGAAGGTTTAGGGTTATGGTCGATGTCTCGTCCATTTCGATATGCTTCTCCTTGAGCTGATTTTCCTCCGCTTATCGTTGGATGCATTCGTCCAAAAACTCTTGCAGAGAATAGGGTCGTCTAAGTTCGATATCTTCTTAGAGATACTGGATTTCCTGATCGAACTGAGATAAAGCTAAATAGTTTACCGCTTGGACTTGCTGCTGCAATTTACATTTTAGTTTACATTTACATTTACAGTTTCTCTAAACAATTATAGGTTCCTTTTCCGATCTTTTGACGAATAGTGTCCAACGCGTTTCGTACAACTCTCTTCTCCGCCTCGGTGACAGGTTGTATCGGGTTAAACCGGGACGATGATAAGGTTGAATGGCGATATTAGATGTCCGCGTCCCAATCCGACTAGGTAAGATGGGCGAATATTTAGGGAGCCCACAACCGGAGTGCCACCGACTAACTGTTCTTGTAACACTAGATCTTTGAACAGTGAGTACAGTTCGGGAGGATCCGTGATACTATTAGGATCAAGAGTCTGAGGTCTAACTAGGGAATGAGGAGGTCTGACCGAGTATTCCGTAACTCTGATCATAGGTTTATTTAAGGATCGTTTGAATCGAGCGAGCGTAGGTGATACATCGAACAAGTTTCGCTTGAAACTCCCGTAAATATAGCGAGTAAAACCGTGTTTAAAGCAACGTCTCCACGGATGTTTATGTCTTTCCGTTTGTTGGTTGGGTCTTGGGCATTCATCGCAATAATACCAAAGACGCACGTCTAGTAGGGGAAACGCGGGTGATATTTATTCGGTTTTACAACGTTTCTCTCAAGAATTCCAAATATACGTTGGAGTTACTGCGTTTATCCGGTTCTTTAACGTCTTCTCTTTCGAGTCGATTTCGAATTGAATTTTCGCATTCGATTTTCAGTTTATCGTTCCGACTCCGCTGGGTAGGATACTCAAAACAGTACCATTTCCCTTTCGGTGTCGACATCGTCCGTATCGTGTAAATCGATAGGATGACCAGTAGTTAAGAAGTCCATATGCGTACCATTACGATGCGTATAGCGAGCAGTGAATTTTCGATAGTCCAATTCACGCGTAAGTTGCTCCTGGGACATCGGCGGTTCGATATAACGACCATCGTCCTCCGTAGTAGTTGGACTAGCGTCGCTGCAGGCATCGCCCTAGGTCTATAGCAATAGTGTTAACCGAAATTCTGTCCATCTTCAGGATTTTATCTCTGGAAATGGATTGTTTTCGGCTGGAACCCAGTTCAAGAAGCGAACTGGAAAGCTATGGACTCATAGTGGACCCAGTGGTCACAAGTCCCAGATAGACCATATTCTGTTTCGTAGGAAATACAGGAGCTCTATACAAGACTGTAATGCATTTACACTTCGACCCTTCTCCAGTGATCACCGCCTTATTGTGGCCAAGGTAAGACTTAGTCTGCGTGCTAGCAGAACAACGAAATCTGCCTTGCCACGGCATGACTGGTCCTCTCTGTTGCAACAGCCAAGTGTGAGATCCAGCTTCACACTACAGCTGAGCAACAGGTATGAGGCTCTTGCCTCTGAGGCGGCAGATCACTGTGAGGGCTATACTGCCTTTACAGAAGCAGTTAAGTTAGCAGCTGCAGAAAGAGTTCCTGTATACCCTCGAAACAGGAAAAGGGCCCCCTGGACTGACAACAAAATTCAGAAGTGCCGAAATGACCTTCATAAGGCGCAGAAAGAGTCCCGACTCAAACAGACTACAGCGGCCAAGAATGCAGTTAAAGCTGCATCTAGGTCCCTGAACAGGCAGTACTCTGTTAATCTACAGGAGCTAATAAACCAACAGGTTGATGCCATCAATGATGCTGACGACAGCAGGCAATCATCCCAGGCATGGAAATCGATCAATCTGCTTACTGGGCGGAAAAGCCAACCAACCACCAAGGTTAAGGCTGAATCACCAGCCGATCGCCTCAATGGTTGGAAAGCCCACTTTGAAAAGCTCCTCAATAATGACAGGGTATTGCCTGATAACTTTATAGAAGTAAAAGTGTCTGAGTCTGTACTCCCAGATATTCCCATTGGCGATATCTCCTTTGCAGAAGTGAAGGCTGCTGCAAAGAGCATTAAGACCAATCGTGCCAGTGGAGTAGATGGTGTTCCTCCTGAGGTCTTTAAAATACCTGAGTGTTTAAAGCTCATCTATCCCATCATAGTAGACATGTACCGTACAACAAGAGTCCCACAAGAAATGAAAACAAATAAGTTGGTGCCAGTTCCCAAGAAGGGCAACCTAACACTCTATGGTTCTTTTCGGGGAATCTCATTGATCTCGATTGCTGCAAAACTATACAATAGAATTCTATTAAATCGCATCAGGAATCCCATTGAGAGACTGCTACGTGGAAATCAGAATGGGTTCCGTAAAGGTCGTGGGACCATGGAGCCCATTTTGGCACTTAGAAGGATAATTGAAGAGTTATCAAAAAAGAAAGACAGGCATCTGGCTGTTATCTTTGTTGACTTCTTCAAGGCCTTTGATTCAGTCTCTCGCTCACGTATGTTCAGCATACTTTCATTATATGGGATTCCTGATGAAATTATTGCAGCAATCAGATCAGTATACGATGGTTCGACAACATTTGTGTCTACTGTTGACGGTGACACAGAACCATTTGAAGTGTTATGGGGCGTCCTCCAAGGAGACACACTTGCACCATTCTTGTTCATTATTGTGGTTGACTATGTTCTACGCATGTCCTTAGATCATCATAATGATGATGGGGTGATGATAACTCCACCTACTGGCTCCAGAAGTCGAGGAAATCCTGCCAAGTACCTAACTGATCTAGACTTTGCTGATGACTTAGGAGTACTCTCAGAATCATTAGAGGGAGCCCAGCGGCTCCTCAGCTCATTAGAACATGCTGCTTCTAGTGTTGGTCTTTTTATTAACTCCAGAAAGACCAAAATTCTGACAGTTAACTTTGAAAGTCCTCAACAAGTCTCTGATCGGATGAGCATAAGCTCAAAGGATGGTATGCTTGAGCATGTGGACGACTTCTGTTACCTGGGATCATGGATCCGGAAGTCAGGTGAGGACCTTCGAATACGTAAGGGAAGGGCATGGGCAGCCTTGAATAGGCTTTCCAGGATTTGGAAGTTACCTAGAATTAATCGGAAACTTAACGTCCGATTATTTAGAGCAGCAGTAGTTCCAGTACTCCTCTACGGGAGTCCATGCTGGGCTCTAACTGCTGAGGACACCAAATCTCTGGATGGCACATTCACAAGAATGCTACGCCGGGTACATTGTGTCAAGTACAATGCACACATCTCCAACCAGACACTATATAACATTGGAGGTGTCTCATTGGTTCCCCCAAGCTTGACACTAGAACAAAATCGCCTCCGCTTTGCAGGACATTGCTTTCGCCGTGAGGACCAGCCAGTGCATAATCTTGTACTTTGGCAGCCTCATGGAGTGAATAAGCATGGTGGACAGCCCATGACTTTCTTGAGACGCATCTTAAAGGACACTGGCCTTAAAGATGCGGATGATCTAGCAAATGTCATGGGTGATAGGGTGTTGTGGCGGTGCAATTTTGTTGACAAGCCGGCACAGCATTCTTAAAAATGCAGCTGCAATGCAGCATGCCGATCCTAGTAGTAGTAGTAGTAGCGTATCAAGCTATCAACAAACACTTGCAACGGTAGAGTATATTTCTCCCTGATACCAAGATCATCTTCTATCAACTGAGTCATAGCTGCTATATGAGTTTATCAATATTATAATTAGTTATAATTAGGCTAGCGGGCGTCGCTGCTTACTCCTCTCAGCCCCCGGACAGCGCAAGATCCTCAGCGCTGGTGTACTTTCGCCGATGTGCCTATCGCCAACGTCGTAGCTGCACAACGACCACAACAACCAGCGCAAGTCACTCCACCGTCCGTCCCAAAGGCTTAGATTTACTTCAGGTTCTTACTGGAGAGTTAGGGCTACTTTCACAATTGCGACTCGCTACTGTAAACACACTTTAGTAGTAACATTCACCTATAAACGCACAAATTCCACACAACTGTCACAAATCGCACACATTCGGGCCATTTGTCCGTTAGTCAGTGCCTTCCAGAATGCCACGTTATTATTGGGTATCCTGGGATACTAGCAGTGTGCTATTTTATTCCTTATGCTATTCAATGGGGCAAGCCTTTATTGTTCTTTTAACTCACTTCTAATTCTAGCGTAGTTGTTGCCCCGGTGACATTATGGAAAGTTAGCAGTAGAATTAGAGTAATTCTCATGCATACAGATCTGGGATGCTATTTAATAGTAATTCTTTAATTGTCAATATTCCTCTTTATACATGATTTTATGAATTTTATCGGCTATTGACTATATATTGGAGATTCTCGCACACTAATATACTTAATAGGGTGAATCTCCGCTCCCATGATCTATTAATTAATGGAATTTTGGGAATGTTATAAATTGCATAAAAATGACAATTTATCAAATTCATTAAAATATATGAATTTAAATTTATTCCCGTAAATTTTATTATTTAATATTAAAATAGACACAATTTTATTCCAGAACATATCTGGGGACTGGGATCCTTGATTCTAGGAAATTTGTCCTTTTAAGAGTATCGGTAAGTGCTACGATATCTTAATTGACTAGAATTTTAAAGGATCTAAATTTTGACAGATTTTAATTTATAGATTTTCTAGAGTTAACTTGTAAGTAGTTACTCTATTGTATCTGTTTGACAGATTTTATAAATATTAATAGTTAATATTTAAGATGGGCACCGGTTTATTCCAGAACATGTCTGGGGACGTTAACCACTGATTCTAGAATTTTGTCTTTTAAGTATATCGGTGGGTGCCGCGATATCTTAATCGACTAGAATTACAGATGGTCAAAGGGTTTAACAGATTTATTTTGCATTTTACGCTACTGTTAAAGGGACATCACGCTACTATATGTATTATTTAATATACGGTATGAGAGCAATATCGCACGAAGCAATGTCAGTGAGAAGAGGCAAGTCGTTTCCAAGGTCTACCCAGAGCTTGGTTTAGCCGAGACACGAGGATCTGAATTTTGCATTCCTAATACTCTACTTACCAATAATACTTGAATATAGTAGGAGCTTTATTGTACTTTAATAAGTACGGATATTTCATCTTACTGTAGTTACGTATTTGTAATGTAATACGGACAGTAAGGAAAGAGAAAAAGAATTATTTCTTGCCATCGCACTAAATATATAATATATAAGTAATTAAGTAATAAACGCGAATATATATTGCACTAATCTACTAGATAATCGCTAAAATAACATTCTACTAAATAAAATTAAAGAAAACGATTATAATAAAATTACATAATAATACATACATAAATATAAAATAATAAAAACAAATATAAAATATAGTCACACACCCACTCCAGATGCTATTACGTTGGGGAGTCCCTGGATGTTTGTTGGATTAGGGAGGTGGTCGTGGGAAGAGTATCTTGCCTTCCATAGTTTCCGGAGAGTTCTCGGTCTCTTTCCAGTAAACGTAAACGACCAACTGGGCGATTGAGCTGCTGTGTCTCGAAGACAATTCCCGGTTTCTTAAAGTTACGTCGCATGACGACGAGTTCTACCGATCGCACCAAACCATCATCCGAGATGTGAGTCTCGATGATACGACCTGTCTGCCACCGCTTACGTGGAAGATCTGAATCCACAATAAGGACCATGTCTCCAGCGCTGATGTTTTCTTGCTGCGCAAACCACTTAGTTCGAAGTTGTAGCGTGGGCAGATAATGTTTTTCGAAATGGTCAGCGAAACGACGGGATAACAAGTGCATAAGTTGCCAAGTTTGCCGGCAGTATTCGTCTCCGTCCGTGATTTCCGATCGTGGGAGCATGGCTACAGGTTTCTTCAGTAGGAAGTGCGCGGGTGTTAGTGCTTCCAGGGAATCGGGACTCGAGGAGACTGGCATAAGCGGTCTCTCGTTGAGATAGGCGGCGATTTCCTCCATTAACGTCCGCAAAAGTTCGTCGGTGAGATACGCACGGCACGGCACTATAAAGTGAAATGCGGTCTTCATGCTCCTGATTAATCTCTCCCAACTTCCTCCCCACCAAGGGGCGTCGGCGGCGTTGAAGGTCCAGCTAGACGCTGTTACCCTTAGCTGATCGTCCACCTGTCTTTGGTTCCAATCTTTGACGTAAGCCTTGATTTCATTGTTGGCACCAATGAAGTTTGTTCCTTTATCAGATCTCATCGTGTTACTAGTTCCAAAGCAAGCGATCTGTCGTCGTAAGCTCAATAGGAAGCTGTTGGTAGATAAATCGTTCACCATATCGAGATGGATAGCTCTACAAGTCATACAAACAAAGATGACACACCATCTCTTGACTATAGTCCTAGCACGATATACTTCAATAGGGCCAAATATATCTACACCGGTATTAGTAAAGGGTGGTTCATAGAAGCTTACTCGTTCCCTAGGTAATTCTGCCTCTCGCTGTGTTAAAGGCCTACTGAATGCTTTCCTACAGGGTATGCAGTTCCTAAGAACTTGGTTCAGAGCTCTACGGGGTTTATAAAAATAATAGCGAGTTCGAATTTCGCTAAGAACTCGTTCTCTACCAGCATGATAAAGTTTGCTGTGAACATCTACAATCATCTTGATTTGTATTTCAAGATTTCTAATGAGTTTGGGAAACTTGGTGTCAAAGGATAATGGAGCATTAGTTAATCTTCCTCCAACACGTATCAACCCATCTATCATTGTGCTAGAGAAACGATCCCTTAAGCGCATCTGTGGATTTCTCAACAACAGGAAATACTTATCGGAATCCTCATAGCATTGCAGGAGTCTCAGCATCTGCTTGTTGGTTTCTTCATGCTCCTGATAACTGATCTTCTCCTTTAGAAACCTGTCGGATATCTTATATTTGGGAAGATCTTTAATAACATGGACCTGCACCGATGTTATTGGAGCGGTATCACTTTTGGTCTTCATCCCGGAGTAGTGATGATGAAAACATCGCTTTAAATATGTAACGGCCTTACAGAGCTGATTCCAGGAACTGTAGTGATATATCGCTCTCTGCAGGAGAGGTGAGAGTCCTTGCGAGACGTCTGGTATTCCAGATTTCCAATCCTTCTCTCTGATTTCCACAACAGACTTATTTGTGGCTGTGGGTTTCGGATCCAAAGCGTCGTCTCCAGAAGTGTGTAGTACAGATAGATCTACCACGGGTTTAAATAACTTCGATTTACTCGCCCGAGTTTTAGGTTTGACTTTCTCCGCTCCCTTGGCCTGTCTAATCTCCGCCTTAGTAAGATGAGGAGGCCATTCATCCTCTTCTTTGCTTAGGAAGTCGGGTCCACCTAACCAGTCTGGAGTATCTATCAGTTCTTGTGGAGTTGCTCCCCTGGAGGCGATGTCTGCTGGATTAATCGTTCCGGGGCAATGTCTCCATTGATCCATCTTCGTACGACTAAGTATAATGGCTACTCTGTTGGTAACGAAGACGCTGAACTGACAGACTTCATTGGTTATATACTCCAACACGAGTAAAGCATCGGTCCAATAGACAGTTTTCTCCAGTGGATATTCGATCTGTTCTGTAACATTTCGGCCGATGGCTGTAGCGTATAGAGCCGCTTTTAACTCCGCTTGAGGAACTTTCAACTTGTTGTTTATCAATGCCTTAGAGGTAACCAAGGCGACTTTGATTCCATCCGGAGTTTCCACTATCAGGTAGGCTACTATACCTATTCCCATATTGCTGGCGTCTCCAAACACATGGAGTTGATAGGAATACGTAGGGAGAACATGACCAAAATATGAACGGGAAATTATAAAGTTCTCGATGGCTGGTAGAGAATCTTCCCATTTCATCCATTTCTTTAATAGTTCCCCCTTAAGTGGATCGTCCCATGAGTGGTTTTCAAGCCACATTTGTTGTACTAAACTCCGAGCAATCAATATAACTGGGCTAATAAATCCCAATGGATCGAAATAAGTGCTCAGGATACTTAAACAAATCCGTTTAGTCCGAACTGGATTATCTCGCTGTTTTAGCTGGAAAAACAGGATATCTCTCTCTGTGTCCCATTTCAAACCAAGTGTCTTGGTTTCTGGAAGATCGTCTTTGATTAGGTCTAGATCTTTCGCTCCTCGATCTTCTACCGGGATCGATTCCAGAAACTCACGGGAATTGCTGGTGAATTTAGTTAATCGAAATCCACCTCTTTGTAAGCACTCTACCATTCCTTTGGCGACATCAATGGCTTCTTCAACTGATGGAAGGGACTTTAAATTGTCGTCCATGTATATATCCCGTTTGATGTTGTCGATCACCTCTTTAGAGAAGGCGTCCCGGTTGTCATCAGCAGTGGTGCGCACCACTGAGCACGCGTTTGAAGGGCTTGAGATTATCCCAAAAGCCTGGATGGTCATCCAATACTCCAACGGTTTCCGGTTGAGGTCTCCTTCCGGCCACCACAGAAATCGTAGGCTATCTCGATCCCTATCCAGCGCCTTGACTTGTAAGAACATGCCTTCTATATCGGAGGCGAAAGCGATTGAATATTGTCGTAATCTTAAGAGTATTCCCAACAAGGATTGGAGTAAGTTGGGTCCTGGTAACAACTCGGAATTAAGGGATTGGCCCATGTAGAGGGCGGAGCCGTCAAATACTACCCTTACTTCATGGGGTTTACCGGGTTTGGGAACATAATGATGTGTCAAATAGTACGTTCTCTCAGTTATAGGTGTTTCTTCCGGTACTCGCTCCGCATATCCCTTGTTAATAAATTTCTTCAACTGAGTCTGATACATTTCTTTAGCTGAAGCATTTGCCGTAAGGCGTCGATGTAGTTGAGCAATTCTTTTCTCCGCCAAGGGTTGGTTGTTTATGAATTTTGGTTCTCGCTTTCGGAATGGTAGACCGATTTCATATCTACCTTGATCTTTAAGAAAACGTGTAGTTGTCTCCTGGATCTGCTTGGCTCTTTCTTCTTCTACCGATAGGGCCTTATCGTAGGAATTGGGCTCTACAGCCTCTTGAGTAAAGAATCGTACGGCGTGTTCATCCCGAGTCTTCGCGTTATAGCGCTCGATTACGTCATTCAGTTCGTCGTTATAGTCGACTTGTCCTGATGGACGAATGAGTTGACATAGGTTCACTTGGTTTTGCCAAGTCTCGTTTTCAGTAAGGAGATCGATGGTATTCTCCTCGTCGAAGAGTTGGTGGATATCGTCATTATCTGAGGAGTATGGTGTTCCCTCAGTTGGATCGTCTACCTCACTGCTCTCCACTTCCCATTCACTTACTTGATATACCTGTTCTTTTGGTAACCTTTCCATGAGAGTTCTACGGGAAGGGCCAGTAAAGTACCAACCCACTCCAGTTCTTCCCGCATAGGCTTGTAGTGGTTGCGGTTGAGCAGGCCGTTTCTCCAATGTCTCAAGCGCCTCATGCGCATTTTGGCCGATGAGTATTTGCACTCCAGGGTAATCTGTGTTGAATCTAGGTATATTAAGCCGCTGGGTGAAATCGTCCTCATCCCAGTTATAAGGTTCTTCTTGGCTGGTAGCGAAGTTCTTTATCGCCACCATTTTTACTGACCTTATGCTGTGTTCTCCTAGTTCATCCTGGGGGGTGGACAACGCACCTACATAATAATCCGCTATTACTGTAGATTTTCAAACCTGCATAATTCCTGACATGTTTAACTTAGTTCAGAACTTGGGTTGTCCAGCAAAGATGTCTTCGGCTAGTTCTTTGTCGATGAATGTTCCTGTGCTACCGGAATCAAGGAGGGCGTTCACTATATAACTCCTTTTAGGTCCGTGGACCCTTAACTGCACTACGGGAAATTCTCGGATTCCTACATTGGAAGTTGGTGCTTTCCAAGATGGTTGTCGGTCAGAAGTAGTTAGGGGGAGCTCGCTGTCGGTGTCCTTTTCATACGTAAGTGCTCGATACACTGCGGTATTTATCATGTAACAGGATTTGTCTTCGTCGGAGAATTCGTCCGTATAGAATCCTTCCATCTCAGAACTTTGGTCAGTGTCATTCACATCACTGAATTGGACATGTAGTTCGGACTCACTTACCTGACTCGGGCTGTTTCGTTCGAATTCAGTGTGCAACAAGATATGATGTTTTGCGCCGCACTTCGCACACCTTGCGTCGGAGTAACAGGTTCGCCGTTGGTGTCCTTGTCTGAGGCAATTATAACACAACCGCTTATCCTACATGACTTCCCGTCTATCCTTTAATGATTTCTTTAGGAATTCATCACACACATTCAAACGGTGGGGCCCGTCACACAGCGCACATTTCGGTTTGATGTTACTTACCTTATTTTTAGTAACGTTGTGCACACTCGTTCTTTCTTCGGGCTTTCTTTCCTGAATTCTCTTAGGAGACGCAGGAGGAGTTTTTCTTACCTGTTCTCTTCTGTCATTGGTTCGAGACTTGAATTTACTTATGTCTTTAGGCGTTTTGTTGACATAATAAGATCTTTCAGTGTCTTTCCCGCTGTCTTCTTCTTGAGAAGCCTGGCTTTCGCCGTCGTCGGTATAACACACTGGTGTTACTTTTCTCCTAGAAACGGGTTTCTCACTTACCTTGTTTTCCAGTGTCTTCTCTCTGGACTGCTTTAGGAGCTGTAATTTCACTTCTCCATCTAAGAATGACATGAGATCAGCCATGGTAGGGTCTCGTCGTTGTTATTCCATCATATATAACACTTTCTTATCCCAGCGTGTACCTACTCCACCCTTAGGTAAAGTAGAGGCCACGGCTCCAATAACCATAGAACTCTGATATTCATGAGACTTACCTAGCCAATCTAATTGTCTACAGATCTCCTGAATCTCATCGGAAAACTCTATAATCCCGCTGCTAATGAACTTTCGGGGCGCTACCAATTTTGCATACAAATACCTAGCTATGTTATTCCTATTACCATACCTGATGTTTAGTGTATCCCAAACTTGTCTTAATCCATCTGGATGTCCAATAAACTTTAACGCCATTAACTTGGGAGATCCTTCCAAGCACTCGATGAGGAATCTCAGTTTCTCTCCGTTAGATAGCACAGTGTTCTGTATGTTATCTTTGTAATATTCATTAAAAGGTAACCATTTCATCTCATCTCCATTGAACTTGACGATCTCTCCCACCTTTACCCCTTGACGGGCTTCGGTTCTAGCCATTTGACGCGTAAAACTTTCTTGGGCCATCGTGTTATTTAATATCGAGTTATCGGTATATAAATTTCTCGGATTATTATCAAGTCTATATGGAATATCATTGTCAACAGGTTTATAATTACCCTTAATAGGGTTTACTATAGGAGTTTCCACTTCACTAGCAGTATAGATGCGTGTAGGCTCCACACCTTGCGCATGAAATACTTCAGACCTAACAGGTTGACACATTGTTACAGGGGGTGGTGGTATACCCTTTTGTGTATTTACTAATTTATCGCATTCTAACGCGATACTCTGCTGCACTTTTTGCAACTCTAACCTACTTTCCCTTACTGTTCCTTTAAACTGATGAACAGTCTCCTGCATCTGTCCGAGCAGGAGATTCATCCCCCGCCGCCCCTCATTCACCCACTCGACCGCCGAAGCGGGAGCCGCCAACATAGTAGCGGGCAGACGAGGGACAACGGGCGACAAATCATTGATATTTCGCTCGGAGTCCAGGACAGGAACTGTCTCAGGGGTTGTTCTGTGGGGCACAGGTAGTTTAGTGCTGTGCAAAGGGAATTTAGAGGTAGGTTCTGGAAGTACAGGTGTCTCTATCACCGAAGGGGTGGCTTCGAGAACAGGCCTAATTATTTCAGGCTCATCTACTATAGTAGGGAGTCTTTCTATTTTAATTATTTGGTCTGTGGGTTCTGTACTACCTAAGTCTGTGTTAGTTAGTTGCCTTCTAACAGCTGGGGGCAAATCAGGCAATTTCTGACGGTGGGACATTCTTCTACGTCTGCTTAGACGAGATCTATTTCCTCCGCCTTCAGGATCGGTGGTATCGCCTTCATCAGATGATGTATATCCCTGTCTTTTGGGAGTAGATCGATTCATCATCTGCATATGACTAGCTGTTAACTGTTTATTTATGCAGTCTTGATTCTCTTGAATATTTTCCAACTCTAGTTGGGTGGTCTCTTCAGATGCTCTTCATTCTGCTTCTGCCACTGCTCGCTTTCTTTCCGCTTCTGCCGCTGCCACTGCCGCTTTTCTTTCCACTTCTGCCGCTGCCTCTGCCGCTTTTCTTTCCGCTTCTGCCGCTGCCTCTGCTGCTTTTCTTTCCGCTTCTGCCTCTGCTGCTGCCGCTGCTCTTTCCGCTTCTGCCGCTGCCGCTGCCTCTGCCGCTTTTCTTTCCGCTTCTGCCTCTGCTGCTGCCGCTGCTGCTATCTTTCTGTCTTCTATACGTTTTTTCTTTACTTGTTCTTCTTGGACTCTAGCGATGCGGAGGCGTTCATCAAATTTAGCTTGGTTCGCAGCTATCATATCCGCATCGATTGTGTCCAACACAAGCTTGGCTCCTTCACTATTAGGGCGAAGTCCAGACAGCCGTCTCCTCAACTCTTCGTCACCTACAAATCGTTGATAGTCTGGCAGATAGATGTCAATAGCATCCCTCTTATGCGGTTTTTCTGCTGTCACTTCACTTTCCACTTGGGAAAAGGTAGCGTCTGTTGATTCTCCATGGGTTGAGCGCTCAGCCAACTGAGATTTCCACGGGGCAGTTCCTTGAACTTTGAGACTCACCCACTGAAACCAAGTCTTTACGGCAACTTGCAACGACGTGTCTTGTCTTCTTTTCGAAGCCTCCTCAAAGGCCGATAAGATTAGTCTGATTCTTAGAATTCTTTCTCTAACTTGATAAAGCAGCTCTCCCTGCTCTTGAGGTCCTTGGGGTTGTCGAAACAGTTGTTCCTCTAATCGCTCCATAGAGCTGAAGAATCCCTGTACGTATCCTGCTGCTGACCTCTTCCACACAGCTGGATCGCTGGTTTCTTTTGTCACTCCCATCCTGTGTATGTCTTCCCAGGCAGCCTCCGATAAGTCAAACGGGATTCCGGGTCCGGGGAAGTTCCATTGCGACTCGACAATAGACTTCAGTTCTTCCCTTGTGTATCCCGCATAACTATCCTTTGTCGATCGCTTACTTCTCGCCCAATCAATCTGGTGTTCCTCCACCGCAATCAATACCCTAGTGAGTACGGCTGCAGGAAGGATGAGAAGGGGATCCGAATAAACCGCATCTGCCATCTTTGCTCCGCGCTCGGGTGTCAGCTCTACAGTATCTGCACTACTGGAGCTGTCGGGCCGCTGAGAAATAAGTTCTCGGCTCGAGTGTTGCTGCTGTTCTGCTGCTTCTTGGTCCCGTTTGACCTGAGCTCGAGTGCCTATGATAGACCTACGGTGTTGGACTAGCCTAGGGTCTGATACTACTACTGGAGGGATGATCTTTCTTACAGTAGGAGGTGAATTGAACTTCGGTCTCACACGTTCCACACTCCTGTCTGGGTCACAGATGGTTGTATCTAGAAGACTGTCTGACAGGTTTTGCTTTGTGTCAGACATGTTTGTTTGTACAGTTGAATGCCTACTGCTATATTACAGTTAAAGCAAGTCTAGTAATTCAGTATCAACTGTTAGCCTAGTAATTAATTACCGATACTGTTACTCAGTGTAACGTGATATATATATATAATATATTAGAATACCGGTATACTTATAGTATATATATAAGTATTATTACAGACAAGGTTTGACACAGAATATCGGTATATAATTTCAGCGCAAATATATATAAATATAGAATAGGCCTATCGTGAATACCGGTATACAGCTTACACTTATAGTATATATAAGTATAATTATGGACTAGAATTAATTACAGAATACCGGTATAATTTCAGCCTAAATTTATAGAAATAAATATAATGAGCCTATCATGACCTACTATAGATACGACCCGCATACGACGCTGCTGCAAAGCCCCAAAATTGAGTGGGCCAGTTGTTTATCTTAGATAGAACCCCTGAAACAATAGGTCTAGCTCGTCGAAAGTACTTGTCCTTAACTAAAATAATGTCCTCTTTCAGATGAGACAAATAACAATTTAATAGCTCCAGTAGTTTTCGAGATATGAGGAGTTCCTGGCACCCATACCATATCAGCACTTTTCGGAATTGATAAAATGACTCAAAATACAAGCATCACCCTTCAAGACTTTGGTATAACCATTAAACCATATTATGCTTTTTTGGTTAGTCGAATTAATTATTAGTAATCGAAAGCGAAATTAGAATAAAATCTTCATTGTTTATTTTATAATAGACACTAAAAGAGCACCAAAATTACAAGTAGCTCGAAATTTTCAAATAGCCAAAAGTGGTAATTTGGCCGTATAGTTTGGCTACTGAGGTTTTAGAATGTGCTGATTTCATTGGCAAGGTTTATATAATTGTGGTATTTTAAAAAATGACCAATGATTCAGTCGAAAATTCTAAGTTCCAACCAGTGCACTTCTATTTCAGTACTGCAGTACTCTGGTACTGGTGCGGTAATGTAGTGAATTATTCAGTATGTGGTATTTGCATTGCACTGCACTACTGCGTTCAGCATTACATTACTACTGAGTTCTGACAGCATTATGCTGTTACTGTGTTCTGGTGTTAGGCATCAATGCCTTTACCAGTAATCTTTAACCTTAATCATTATTACATTACCTGATTACCTGTATTTATTTGTCTATTTATTATCACCTCTCTCTACATGGGCTGGCAGTCACGGGCACGGGGGCCTAATCTAATCTGGACATAGTATCTGAATCCGTATGGAGGGGAGGCCGTAGCAGTCACAGTTGGAAAGTGCTGAGTGAATAGATACCGCTCGCTCGCTCGGTCTACAGAGTGGCACTTAGTTCGACTAGTCAGGGCTTTTTTTATAGATCAGATGACACTAACATTTGTACATTTCGACTGGCGATATATTCAGTAAACCCGGAATGCCGGCAGCCGGAGTCTGTTCCGACTTCATTGTGCTACAAATGCCTCAAATTCATCGGAGACCGCCAGTAAAAATAATATACTGTCCATCGTCTATCGAAATTCATGAAGGAAAGTTCTTTATTTAATCTAGGGATGAAGTTACTGCTCGACTTGGGGTTGGAGGGTCCGGTTATTCTTTAAGAATCATCATGCTAGGTTTATTCTTCTGCCTAAACCAGCGGGACTCCTATCTGAATCCCCGAAGACATATCGGCCGTTTCGGAGGATCCCAAGTA
Organism: Nemertoderma westbladi; assembly: GCA_032718475.1. Lineage (NCBI taxonomy): Eukaryota > Metazoa > Xenacoelomorpha > Nemertodermatida > Nemertodermatidae > Nemertoderma > Nemertoderma westbladi. The sequence continues at coordinate 33,609 of JAUCBJ010007971.1, forward strand.
AGACAATATGCGTGGCCACCTTAGCAATGTTCGCTTCTTACTGTCTTGGATTTAATAGACAAAGGTTATTGATACATAATAGGTATGCTAAGATAAATTAATATTACGACTTCAATTTAATGGTAATTATGACTTCAATTCGACTTCAATCTGATATTATTTAAGGGAGTTATTATTAACTATCTGGAATATAGTGTCGTTTAATGATTACTACTACTACTACTACTAGTACTAGTAGGTCGAGCGAACTCGGACAGTGGAAATGAGATCCTTCCAGGCTTCCCGATTCTCCATAGTTGTCGCAATTTCGTTTCTCCCAAGTTCAGTACCCCTTTCAAGTTGATCTATATATGTCATGGCCGGTCGTCCACGACTACGCTTTCCATGAGTTGGTTCCCAGAAAAGTAGATCTGGTATGACCTCGTCTTTACTTCGCCAGCAGTGCCCACTGAATCTTAATCTGCGTTCACGGAGGGTGGTTGATACAGGTGGTATTGTACCATAAAGCTCGGCGTTTGTCATGTGTTGTCTCCAGCTGATGTTTAGGGCTGCCCTTAGTAGTCTTGTGTAGCAACCATAAATTCGTTGTTCAAGTGATTTAGTCAGTGTCCAGGTCTCACCCCCGCATAAAAATACACTTTCCACTGTGGCTCGAAAGAACTTAGTCTTCAGGTGCCTGGAGAGATCTGATTTCCAGATGGTATCCATTTTTGATAGAGCTACCCAAGCCTTTGCTTTCATAACTTCTATGTCCTTTTTGCTACTCTCTATCCATGATCCAAGGTACTGGAAGTCATCGACCTTCCTTAGTTGATTATTATCAATGGTTGTCAAGTTTCCATCAACATTAAAGGTCATGAATTCGGTCTTGGTAGCATTTATATGCAATCCAACCTCCTTAGCAGCCCTCTCCACTTTATTTAGTAGAAGCTGTGCATCTGCTAGCGTATTAGAGAGCAGGGCGATGTCATCCACAAAGTCGGTGTCTGTGACTGTAGTTGCCGGATATCTACTACTTCTGCATTCTTGAAGTGTGAATCCCAGATCTTCACCCTTTGTGGCCGTTCTCATTGCGTAATCCAGCACAATTACAAATAGTAATGGTACTAATGTGTCACCTTGCAGTACGCCAGCCAGGATTGAGAAAAACTCAGTTTCACCATCTGGTGAGAGTACCTGCGCTTCTGTGTCACAATATAACAATCCAATGCCTGCAACAATTACTTCTGGTATTCCATAAGCTCTTAGGATTTCAAGCATTTTACCTCTATGGATGGAGTCGAATGCCTTCTTGAAGTCCACAAAAGTCATGACTGCGGGAGGATTCTTTGACTTAATTCCTTCAATCAGTCTCCGTAGTGCAAGTATCTGAGCTATTGTTGATCTACTTGGTCGAAATCCGTTTTGGCTCTTACAAAGTAGTTTCTCTATGTGAGGCCTACTCCTATATAGAATCATTTTATTGTATATTTTGGCAGCTACCACAACCAGACAGATCCCACGATAGTTTGTTGGTATGCCGAGGTCTCCTTTCTTGGGGAGAGGCTTTAGTTGACCTTTAGTCCAAATCGGTGGTGGCTTTTCCCCTTTTAACATCCGGTTGCAAACATTCAATAATGGTCTGTTTAGCACTCCGGTTTTCCATACCTCCGCTGGGATTTCATCTAATCCACACGCTTTATTATTGGACATGCTTTTAATGCTTCTTTGGAGTTCGGCAGGTGTGAAGTCCCCTGTTTCTATAGGTAGTGTCTTGTCATATATTTTCCTTGTAGGTGGGTCTGTACGCCTGGCCGCCAGCATGCCAACATCTAATGATGTTACATAATCATTTAGTGAATGTGTCACATACAGCCAACAAAAGCTCATTGTTTGTGTAAAGGTATGCAGTTTTCTGCATTTTTGAAAAGTGTATATTGTCTAGCACTGATTTGACCTTATATAGAATCATATTTAAGTAAACATGTTCAAATAAATATTAATGAACTCGTAAACAACAGAGTAAAATTTTGAAATATTGAGGTTGATCCTGATTTTTAGATTTGATCCTGATCAAAGATCAGGATCAAATCTAAAATCAGGATCAACCTCAATATTTCAAATATTTGATAAGATAGCCATGTTTTGGTGACATCAATATGTCAATCCTGACCTCCTAAATAAGTAGTGCAAATTTCAACAAATTTAAGGAGCTTTTGAGCAAGTTATGGGAATTTATCAATTTGATCCTGAGCCTGATCCTCATTTTCAGATTGTTTAGTGAACACGGGGCCAGGGCCTTCTCATGTACTCGCTCAAGCCCGTTTGCACCATGACAACATACCAATAGATTCGTATCCTGGCTGAATCTATGGGTCTAAGTGACCTCAATTTCTGCTTCAGCTTTATCTATTTTGTCGTTATTGCAGTGGGAAGAGTGTCATGACTAAATGTTGCCTCTGTGTCCGACTGCTTCAGGGTCCAAGCTAGATGGAAACCAGCCGAGTTCCATCGACCGCCATATCTCGCCCGGATCCCCGCTCCTCCCCCATGTGGCCCATCCGTCCTGACTCGCGGGTACAGCCCATTGCATTCTCACAGACTGTCACCCCATCCTACGATGCCGTCCTTTTCTCTATCCCGCATCCTAACATCCGTGCCCCACTTTTCCCATGACAAGTGTGATCTTGTCATCGACAGTGTTGCATACATTACGGCAAATCGAGCATTTTGCTACAGTTGGGAGCAATCTACCTATGTTCACCTTCTTATGCTCTCATTGGTCATCTTTTCTTTGTCGTCGTCAACCACCACTACTAGTATCTTCATCAGCTACAACCACCACGCATAAACGTTTGTATGATTCTTTCAGAAGTGAGCAATCATCAGATCAGTTGCTTCATGTAAGACAGGTGGTTGCTTGATCGTAGTACACTCATCCTTATGTCTTGCATTTAAACAACAGCCGGATGAAATGATAGAAAGTTCTAAAGAAATGTTAATTGGGTCAATAACCGAGGTCATGTAACATGGAGCTAACTGCTCATTTCATATAAGTTTGTCAAAGGCTTTTTGGCGATAACTTTTTTATTACTTCTTATTTCTAGCTGAAACTTTCATGGTGTGTGTCAACGTTTTTTATACAGTCAGAAACCAAATTTCAGCTCGATCCGACAAAAAATGAGAATTTCCCCATAGACCCCCATTGTAAAACGCACAGTGGGGTTTGGATCAAGTATTTTTAAAAGAAGAAATGCTGAGGTGCCAAAATTGTGCCTAAAATACATTTTTCCTCCATTTTGGTCCGGAAATATGCTTTTTTTCCTCCATTTTGAAATTTCTTTTCAAAAATCTTAAAAAAACATTATGAATAATGATGGCTGTTGTTTTGCTTAATTAAGTGTGCAGGGTACAGGTTTTATTACCTTTAGTGACTACGAGTCAGTAAAGATTAAAATATGCTCGTTAAAAGTTTGTCTTGATGGTTCTTTTCATAATTATTTACTCATTATAGTAGCACATCATAATTATTTACAGCGAAAATGTCTAATACATGCTATTGTAATGTCAGTATTCATTGCACAGCTTTGTACAGTCATGCGCATTATTAAATTGAAATTATTTCCGGTTCCGGTGCGGTTGCACTCCGGTACCGGTAAATTGAATCTCGCCATTATTTCACTATATTTTGCGATATTTAAGAACGTTGTACATAGTTTGGAGCCTGGTGAGACGCCGAGTAACTCGGCGTCTCACCAGGCTCCAAACTATGTGCAACGTTCTTAAATATAGCAAAACATTTAAAACGGTTGCGGTTCGGTTGCGGTTATTTTTTCAATTTACTTATGTTCAGTACTGTATACGGTGAAATAAGGCACAGTTTTATATTTTCACACTGTCCACATTCATTTCAGTTCGCTGACTTAGGATGAAGTTATTCGTATGATATATTACGACAGTAGTGAACATCTTTTTGTTATTGTTATGATGTTGTCGGATGAAATATTGTAACACTAGCACTTGAGATGGATTTTCGGATGAATGCTTACAATTTATAATCACTGAAAATCTATGAAAAATATCAAGTCATCCGAGGTTATGTGGAGGTCAGGTGTGTTTCATGCAGGGCTCCATATAAGGTTCGTATTTTTTTTTCTATAATGCCTATTTCTTCACCAAATCCTATGTTTGACCACTTGTTAGAATCGTCTCGATGAGACGATTCTAACAAGTGGTCAAACATAGGATTTGGTGAAGAAATAACACAAGTAGAGGCAGATTGAAGTTCATTTTACTCACCTTATCTGGTGCTCTGAGAAATCTGAAATAGGGTTAACTTTTGTTAGAAACAGATCTACCTCTCTATTATGC
>JAUCBJ010007972.1:0-26134 GCA_032718475.1 Nemertoderma westbladi
AATACGCGCGGGTGGTAACAGCTGTAGGAGTAAGGCAGGCATCGCGAGGTTAGGCTACGCGTAGGTGATAGGCAGCGATTGGTTGAAGGCAACGACGCGAATCAATATTGATGGTGACAGATGGTCATTAAACACCTCGATTTAGCACCGGAATTTGGCATTTTTTAATTGCCTCCGAGATGTGGCCCGTAGCCCAGGCTAGGGAGGAGTTAGCCGAGAACTATGCTTCTCCTACTACTCACGTGGATCAACTGTATTTTTATATACCAAACTCCCTAAGAAATATGCACCATATGGTTTCGTACTTTTACGCACCAGTAGTTTACCATTGATGTAATCCTTAAGGAAAATTATCTAGTGGGGTGGAATTATAATTATAATCATATATATTTATTCGATACTATTGTTTAGGAAATAAAAATGTTTCGCTTCATTTAATTTAAATAAGAGGCCGTCATTTAAATGACTTCTCCATGAGTTCATATGGAAAATTGGTGCAGGAATAATTCGCTAAATATGTTTAAAAATATTTCAAAAAAAGATAGCGTATCGTAATATGTTGGTAACATATTATGCAAGGATATTTTTCTTTATTATTTTTAGAATTAAGTTTTTGTTACGGAATTATATTTAATTACATAGATAGATACTTATTTATACATTATGTAAAAACGATAACAAATACACCAAAAAATGTATATAGGTAGGGCCTATTGTCCAACATAACATATAGGATTACCCCAAAAGCTTTGCAGCTTATTTACAAGTGTGTCCTTTATGTTACTTTGTTACAAATATAATAAATATTACACAATTACTCTACACTAACCTAAAAGCGATATAGGCCTAAAATGTACAGTAACTCCATTCTGTACAACTTTACTGAGAGTGAGACAATAATACTCCGACTCAACGATAAAGATGTAACTACAGTATGCACAGTACAATAATAATTTATAAAACGTGATTACGTACAGTAATTTGGTTAAGCCTTCATAGTAAATGTGACACTTTTTTAAAAATAAGAGTAAAGTAACTTGCGAGATACTGTGTTTAAAATATTTGTATTTCTGAATAGAATCTTAAGCCTAATATTAACTTTCGTTTCACTGTGCTTTCTCCAGATTAGCAGTTATCCAATGTGGCGCCTAAATATTTAACTTCCTTTTTATTTTCAATCTTATGTCCATTACTAGTGACTTCAAACTTAGTTACCTTTTTAAACTTTCGTTTGGAACCAAACAAAATACTTGCAGTTTTCCCGTAGTAAATTGATAGCTTATTATCAACCAACAACTCATTACAGAACTCTAGAAATACACTTAACTTTTGAGAAATATGGACAGGGTCTTTATGAGAGAAAATACGAGCACTGGCATCGGCATATTAGATGAATTTAAAGTCGGGATCTATACTTCTTATCATATCATTTACATACTGTACAGTAGGCCTACATGCGGACCAAAAAAAATAAATCTGGCGAAAAAAATAACAAAAGAACAAAACACTTACTTTTCGCACCAAATAATTTACTTGTTGACCAAAAAAATTCCTCTGAACTAATGTTATAAATTCGACCCCAAATTAAAACATCAACCCCAAAACACACATTTACTACACTAAAACACAAATCAAACAACAATAGTCAGATATATGATACTGTAGGCATATTTATTTCCATTGAGTCGGCTTCTTCTAATCAAAACAATAAACGATGTTGTTACCATTAGAGAGAAAGGAGCAGGTTACAGAGACGGCTTTTTCTAACCAAAACAATAAACGATGTTGTTACAAATAGAGAGAAAGAAGTAGGTTACAGAGACGTCTTTTTCTAACCAAAACAAAACGACGTTGTTACCAAATGAGGGAAAGGAGCAAGTTACAGAGACGGCTTCTTCTAACCAAAACAATAAACTATGTATTACCAATTGAGGAAAAGGAGCACGTTATAGAGACGGATTTTTCTAACCCAAACAATAAATTAAAGTACAATAGAAGCTTGAAAATCCAATAATAAACACTTAATTGTATTTTATTTTATTTATCAAGCACGTTAAGTAAAAACCTTACCAGTAGGTATGTCGGTGCGAAAGTATGTAAAAAACTAAATTGCAACAAGACCTAGACGTCCCATGCAATCAGTGATCAGCTGACGGCAGCCAGCTGATCGGTAGGTTTCGCCCCGCAACTGAAGGCATTCTCAGGACGCCAAGCCAGGAAATGTAGAGAGAGTTTCCCAAAGGGGGACGGAACAGGTAGCGAAATGAAGATAGGTCTGTACTGTAACTAACCACTGGGAAGCAGTACCGTAAACTTGCGCCAATCACGTTTCTGCTTGTTGATAACCGGCTTGCGTGTTGGGATGTAATACATTTCAAGCTTTTGCAAGACTGGTCGCAAGGGGTGTCTCGCAATTACAGTGAAATGTTTATACAATTCACGCCAGTCAGTCAGTCAACGTGTATTGGGCTCGCCGCGGTGCGTCATAGTAGGGTATGAGTATATATGGTACTACTACCTCCCTAGCTCATACCCTTTGTTTAGAAATAATCGAATAATAACTATTTACATACTTGTGTGTAAAGTAGCACTTTACAGTGTGATGATCCGAGTGGCTTTGTTACACGAACGAACGTTAGTTTGTGAGCGAAAATAAAGCCACGAGGATCAGAACACTGTAAACTACTTTGCAACAAGTATGTCCAATTGTATTTCCAATTGGAGTGTCGTTTCAACCTATGGAAGTATTTCTGGGCTTCTAATTGCTGTTTCTTCAATAAGCTCACCTCAATGGCTAACACTCTCCCATAGCCAAAAGGTGTGTCGGTTCAGCCCAATTGCCAGAAGGGGTGTCGTTTGGGGGAAATCACTGTTATTACTTGTAAATTTTACTTAGGCCTGCCTACTCCTTCCGTATTAAACAGGTAAATCACAGTTATATTGTCATATTCACTAATGTCTGGTGTTATTTGTTACCACACCATTTGTATTGGGTGTTAATTAACAAATACTCTATTGCCATATATAATTATATTATATATTAATTCACAATAATATTTGCGCGAGCCACGTACAGTAGTAGCCGAATCATTTGTAACCTGACAGTGTTGGGGGGGGGGGGGGGGGGGGGGGGGTGTCAATAAAACATATATATATATATATGTTTATTGACAATATCTTCCAAATTAAATCAATTAAATAAATTTACAATAATAACTTGTAAATATACCATTGCGACAAAGATACAGTCCAACTTAATACAAATTTACATGATGTCATGAACGGGATGAATGTATATTCTTCTGATTGTTGAACCGCCCATGAACAGTTTAAAAAACACAATATTATGATTACATATTTCTCTAATTTAATAATTAACTAACTAATTACAAAAATGACACATATTACAACGACAATTAGCAACTGGTTTTACCATCACCGCACCAACACTCTATGTATACTCCTATTATTGTAGCAATACTAATTGACCCTTTTAATTAGGACGAACAGCAGGGGCATGTCTTCCTAACGATGAGGTAATTCTAGCGTTGTACAAACAATAGTTAATAATATAGACGATACTGTATGTATATCAATGATATAATGTATGAGTTGATGTCAATGAACCCCTGCTGTTGCCAACTACTGTACTATGCACATTAATATCAAATCATTAACGAAAACAAACTTTATTTCCCTACTTGAATATATATATTTTATGACACTCCCCCTTGAAACTAATAGTTTCAAATCATAACCTTCACCACGTGGGGTTATACATTATTGCATTTAAAAAATTTCAAAAAATGACTAATATACAGTAAACAATATGTTATATTGTTTAGTGTAATTAATTGCACATTATAATTTTCAAATATGATAAGTTATGAAGAATGTTCGTATTGTATTTCTTTATGACTATTTTAATCTATTTGTGGTGTATTTGTAGTAGATACCTCTAATGGATATAATTGTAGTATGGATTTAACGAGTGATCTCGCTTCCTTATTTCTGGGCGCTATTGAAATTCTCGCAGACCGCACACGGCCGTCCCTTGAAACAATTAATTCATCTATCCTACACAACTTCCACATGCAACGGGGAATAGACTTGTTATGTAATAGACACATAGCGCCTACCTTCGGGATGATGTCTGATTTGGGGGCTACGTTGTTACTAATGTGAGAAGAACGTAACTCTCTCAAATAATCTGTACGCCACAACTTCCACACTGAATTTTTCGCTGCCTCTTGATATTTAACCCTATCAAGTATCATTCTTCTTGCCGATTTAGATTTAGATTCAGGGTTTGGTAGAATCCCTTTATCTGATAAATCTGGTATTGCACAGAGCCGTTTTCCTACAAGAAAGTGACTCGGGGTGAGAGGCTGTACATCGTCATCTAACTTACTGTAAACATATGTGATTGGTCTGCTATTTACTGATGCTTCTACCGAAAGCGCAACAGTATGTAACTCGTCAAGTGATAAGACAGCTCGTCCTATTAACTTACGAATTCCGGATTTGCAAGTGCCAATTAAACGTTCTATGAATCCATACGCTGCTGGATTGTTTGCAATATTGTTTTCCCAGGTAATATTATGATCTCCAAAAATCCTGACTACCTCAGGATCTGTCAAGAATATTCGGTACGCTCTTAGCTCCTTGGCACTGCGCTTAAAGTTTGTAGCATTATCGCTAAACATAATACTCGGTATTCCTCTTCTGGCTATGAATCTGTGAAATGCGTTAATGAAAGCGACCGCTGATAAAGACGTTACTACTTCCAAATGAACGGCTCTTATTACAGCACACGTAAACATAACAATCCACGCCTTTTCTGTTGGTTGTATTGTCTCAGTCTCGGTCTCGGTTGGTTTGGCAACTGTATGAAGTGGTCCACAAAGATCGACTCCGCAATGATCAAAGGGGCCGCGCGTTTCAATCGTTCTAGAAACTGGCAAGGGGCTGATTGCTGGCATTGTATAGGGTTTTCCTTGAAACCTTTTACAAATGACACACGAAGACAAAATTTGTTGAATTTTCCGTCTCGCCGATGGTATCCAGAATCTCTCACGAACGTCTACTAGTGTGTCTCTCACTCGGGAATGTGAAACGCGCTCGTGTGAGTTTAATATGACGAGTTTTGTAAAATGGTCACCTGGTGCAAGAAGAATAGGATTTCTGGTACGGAATGGGATAGTATCACTGATTATTCTACCCTGACATCTGATAATACCTAATTATCTAACACAAGATTTAATTGTTTAACAACGTTAGGACACTGAGTTGATTTATCACGAAGATAAGACAATTCCCGAGAATAGTTTACACGTTGTGAATCTAGAATTATTTTAATTTCGGCTAAATGTAGTTCCTTGGCTGTTAAGTATGGTAATAACACGGGGTCTTTGTGTAAACGTTTTGCTTTAATATTTTCTACAAACCGTAGAATCCAAGCTATTCTGTGTTGTACGTCCCTTTTTGTACTGAAATTATTTACATTAATTATCTGAGATAATCCTGTATCGTCTGTATTGATTGTCTTAATTGTCGTTGTCATTATGAGGGTGGACTTTATATCTAACAGAGCACACTTGGATACTTGAGCCTCAGTAATCACTGGTGACTCTGGCCAACCAGATTCCTCCCCCGATATAAAGTCTGGACCCTCATACCATAGTTTGTTATTTAATAATTTGTCTGGTGCCATTGTCCTTGTTGGAATGTCCGCTGGATTACACGGCCCTGGACACCACCTCCATTCTGCTCCCAATTTCTGTGTTACGTCACGGATTTCCTGTACTCTATTGTGTACAAATTGTTTGTGAGTATTATTTGTTGGTCGTATCCAATACAGTACGTCTAATGCATCGGTCCAAAATACTGAACGTGTTATTTGTAGTACCAAACCTTGATACACTAACAGTACTAGTCTTACCAGTATTAGTGCGCCAAGTAATTCTAACCGTGGTACTGATTGTTTTTGTTTAGGTGCCAGTTTAACTTTACTACATAGTAAGTTTGTAGTGTAAGTTCCGTCAGAGTGTTCTACTCTAGTGTAAATGGCACATGCGTATAATTGTTTGCTTGCGTCTGAAAAAGCATGTATTTCTACAGTGTTATCATCTGTATTACGTAGAATACATCGAGGTACTGTAATGCTATTTAAAATTTCTAAACTGTTTAACCATGATTCCCATTTGCTCAATAAATGAGTAGGTAGTGGTTCGTCCCAATCTACCTTAGTGTTAGCTAATTCCCTAAATACGATTCGTAAGGGCGTTAAAAAGGGAGATATAAGCCCTAATTGATCGTAGATCCGAGCCGTTAGTTGCAATATAGCCCTTTTCGTTGGTTTTAGATTCTTAACAAAGGATATGACGTGGTCAAGGTTATACCCAAAGTAATCCTTACTTATATCCCACACTTGTCCCAAAATCCTTGTTTCACCGCTAGGTGGTGTTGATAAACACAATGATTCCTTTGCGTACGTCTGGTCTTCCTCTGATAATATTGGTACAGAATTTGTTTCTAAACTTACGATTTTGGGTTTTTCAAATTGATCTATAATTTGTTGTAGCTCGACAGAATTTGTGAGCCATTTTCTTAAATTAAATCCACCCTCTAACATCAATTGCTTTGCATTCTCATACAAGAGAAGACCAGACGACACAGTGTCTGCACCAGACGCAAAGTCATATACATACATATCCCGCAATAGTTTTTCAATTACAATACGTTTGTTTTCGTTGGCAGTATCTAATTTACTTTGTAAATGTTTCCTGACAATAGAAAATAAAATATCTGGTGATGGCGAGAGTCCAAACATCGCCCGCGTATAGCGATATGCTTGCAATTTTGGGTTATTTACATCGATGTCATTTATGTCTTTAACCCAAAGAAAACGTAGCATATCTCTATCGTCAGGATGTATTACGCATTGCATAAATGCTGCTTCAATGTCAGCGACTATTGCAATGCGGTTGGTTCTAAGACGTACTAATACTTGAAACAATAATGGTAAGAAATTAGGACCGTAATTTAAACATGAATTTAAACTAATGCCATACTTTGTGTCTATAGCTGACGCGTTGAATACCACTCTGAGTTTTGTTGTCTGGCGTGTTTCTTTTATTACCCCATGATGAGGTACATAGTGAATTGGATTGGTAGTCGGCTGCGTAATATCGACTAGCTCAACATACCCTTTACTGAAGTGGTCCTCAATGACGTCATTGTAGCTAATCAACAACCCAGTTTTTGACAATTTCGTTATGAGTGATTTCAGTGGAGTAGCGCATCTATGGTAGTGTTCTGGTAATTGGAATGGATCCAACTTCCATGGTAAACGAACTACGTACTTTCCGTCTTTGAATTTAATGTCAGTTATTATGGGTTTGAGTTCTTCGCTAAGTGTTGTAATTCCGATTGACTCTAGGGACCAGAATAGTTTTAACATAGTTAGAATTTGTGACTCAGGATCTTTAACTGAGTCACCGATGTCAACACATTGGTTTGCAATCAACCGCGATTCAAGCGTTAAGGTGGTTGATGGGGAAAGGTGTTGGTTCGATTTGATTACAAGAGTTTCCTCGTAGTCAGGGATATATGCGGGGCCGGATAATAACCAGCCCACGGCGCTGTCTATGGCCACCGGCTCGTTTTGGGCGCCCCGAATTATGGAACCTGAAACTATGTTCCAATACTCGTCAACACCTATTAGAAGCTCGATTTTAAACAATGCAGCATTGGTTACAGTTGCGTCTGCTAATTGCAGAGAGCTTAGCGTTTTACTTTGTTTTATAACGTTATGTGGAACCATGTTGTAGATTGGATCACAAATCTTTTCTATAACTAATGCTTTAATTGTTCCAAATTCCAAATTCCTTAACTGTAATTTTATTTCAACAATTGTGAAAGATTCCGAAGCTTTTGCACTTGATCCAAAACCTTGCGGTGCCAATACTTCACTTCCTATCACTGTTAATGAATGTCGTTCGAGCACTTCCCGTAAAATAAAAGTGCGTTGAGCGCCGGGATCGAACAAAGAATTGATAGTAAAAACGTTATTTTGGTCATCGTATGCATTGATTGTCGCCGTTTGTAAGGTTGTGTTAGAATTTGTTGTGGATGACAACGTAATATTTGTAGGTTTTGGTACTTCCAGTTGTGTATTGGTTGTTTCTGTTGAAGTAACAAGTACTGTAGATTGACGTTGTGGGCCTACACCTCGTTTCAGGCAGATTGCAGGATGGTGAAAACGATTGTTGCAAAATTTGCATTGTTTTATCGATTGGCATTTATTTGCCATATGCTCTTTGCTTAAACATATATAGCAACGGCCTTTTTCTTTTAGTATTTCCTTTCTTTCCAAAGGGTCAGTTACTGTCGAACAATCAGCTGAGTAATGAATTTGTCTACAAAACAAACAATGTGGTACAATTGTTTGTTTTGATCCCAATTTTGCTGTACCTGAGCTCGACTGGGCATTTAAGTGAGCCTTTCCATCATTTGTTACACTAGCCACAAAATTAGCAGCTGTTGCGCCGTATGTGTGTCTGTTGACGTGTTTTTCCTTAAGTTTATCACGAAAGGGTGCATTGGGGGTTTCTACCGATTGTTGATAGCTGTTTTGGCCATCACTGCTCAACGAAGTGTCTATTGAATGGGGTGGGTTTATTGTATTGGATAGCATTTCCTGAGCTTCCAACTCCCCCTTGATTTGTTCCATTATCCATTCAAGGTTTTCAACTTTCTCTTTATTTTTACGACAAAATCTTAGTGCAATTCTCTCTGGAAGTGCAGCTAACACATCTGGAACTACTGTCAGCTCATATTTGTCAGTTGAAACACCTAGTGCTTCTAAAGCCCTTGCATGCGATTGGCAATGATCATAAATTTCTCGTAACGTTGTTTTGGTTTTTCTAATGGCTCTTATTTGCTCTATGTGTGCCCTGATAATTTGTCTTTCATTGCCAAATCTTTCAGTTAATAATTTCATGGCTATTGAATAATTAGTTCCGTTTACTGCTAGCCCTCCAACAGTCTTAAGGGCTTCGCCCTTGAGACTCTGACGTAGGTACTGAAATTTTATAACATCAGGCACCTGTGCTTCATCAATAGCTGTGAGAAATGCTTCATGCCAGCCTTTGAAATCCAACAAATTACCACCAAATGTAGGGGGTTTTAGTTTGGACAGCATTGAACGTGCTAAAACTCTCCCTTCTGTTTGATTTTGAATTATAGATAAGTGGGACATGTATTCTGTTGAATTATGTACACCTTGAAAACTAGGTTCATTGAGTGTGGTATTTGAGTGATAACCAGCATGATGCTGATTGGTGGGTAGTGACTTGCGTAAGAAAGCAATTGCATTGTTTATTATTGTTTGATACTCATCTGAATAGTCCAGATCGCTTTCCATTTCGTCATCTTCGAGCTGTATACCGATTTGTATATCGGCCTCTAAGAGTCGTTGATTCAAATCTTTAAACGTCTCCATCAATGTTGTCCTCTCAGCTTCGTCAAGTTGCGTATTCAGTCTCTTCTGCGCTCTAGTGACTTTTCCCCGTAGTATTCCACGAGAACGTTTGAGTTGTGTTAATTCCCCGTCCATTTCTGCCATGTTTGCTGATGTTGGGAAATCCTGTGTTGAACCTGTGAATTAATATGTAAGCGACAGAAGCAATCCTGTTTTGCGTCGTACTGGTGCTTACTGTAACGTACCAGTACAATTGAGTTTGACTTACCCAGTTGAATATTACTGCCGTTTAACATCGGGCGCCATGTCATGAACGGGATGAATGTATATTCTTCTGATTGTTGAACCGCCCATGAACAGTTTAAAAAACACAATATTATGATTACATATTTCTCTAATTTAATAATTAACTAACTAATTACAAAAATGACACATATTACAACGACAATTAGCAACTGGTTTTACCATCACCGCACCAACACTCTATGTATACTCCTATTATTGTAGCAATACTAATTGACCCTTTTAATTAGGACGAACAGCAGGGGCATGTCTTCCTAACGATGAGGTAATTCTAGCGTTGTACAAACAATAGTTAATAATATAGACGATACTGTATGTATATCAATGATATAATGTATGAGTTGATGTCAATGAACCCCTGCTGTTGCCAACTACTGTACTATGCACATTAATATTAAATCATTAACGAAAACAAACTTTATTTCCCTACTTGAATATATATATTTTATGACACATGAATTCTAGTTATCTAATACTTCTAAACATTCTGTAATTGCACTTACTATTATATTATTTGAAAACTGAACCATAAATTCGGACATACAAATGCAGCCTACAATACTATACTTGTTTCTTATAAAGGCGGTTTTTGGGCACATTAAAATTGCATGATGTTCATTTTGTACTGAACTGCCATCACAAATACAAACACGATCACTACTGGGTATGCGGGCCCATCGGCCCATTTCTATCCGTAGGCGGTGCGAACTTAACCGAAATCTGTTAAAATTTACACGTTTACTATCTGGAATAAAATTATTTGATTGCTTATAAATTGCATGCACGGATAAATTAGGGTTTATGTCTAGATAAGTTTTATACTTCGTATGTGCTAGAGCCATCTTTCTAATAGAGTCCTTTAAACAAATTAGATTATTTTGCACGAAATCATTTCCATTCGTATTAATAAGATTTTCTAAATATAAATAACCAGGGGATTGAACTTTCTTACACATATTGTATATAATATATACCGGGTCATTAATATCCCACGTTTTCATTAGTCTAACCATTGAACTTTTCGTAATAATTTTCATTTTTGCACTCATTTCTGGTATTCCTAATTCTACAAGGCATAATTTGTTCGGCGTAGTTACTCGTACGTTTAATAAAAGTTTAACTAGTTTTATGTACATGGATTTCAGTTCGACAGTGCTACCCCCTAACCATGTATCACACGAATATAATATTGAGCTTAATATAGCACAATTGAAAACTTTCAGTTTATAAATAAACGGCATATTGGAATTCGTAGCACAAAAAATACCAAATTTTCTCAACTGTTTTTGACATTCTGATATATGGAGTTTAATGGCGGAGGATATTGGTATGCTCAAGCATACCATCCTTTGAGCTTATGCTCATCCCATCAGAGACTTGCTGAGGACTTTCAAAGTCAACTGTCAAAATTCTGGAGTTAATAAAAAGACCAACACTAGAAGCAGCATGTTCTAATGAGCTGAGGAGCCGTTGGGCTCCCTCTAGTGATTCTGAGAGTACTCCGAAGTCATCAGCTAGGTACTTGGCAGGATTTCCTCGACTTCTGGAGCCGGTAGGTGGAGTTATCATCACCACATCATGATCTAAGGACAACGATATACTTCTGATATAAGTAGGATCGTGAACCGTGAGAAATATAGCATAATACAGCATATGAGTATTCTTTATGGATCTCTAGTTAAATTCTGTATTTTGAAGACTGGGTCATTTTCACCTATAGAGGCCATTGATGGTGGGACAAAGAACCGTACGGCAGTTTTAATCAGAGGTTATTTGCGTCGATTTTCTCCGGGAGAGGGATGAATTTGCGTCGAAAGTCCCCCCTCTCTGAAACGCCTTTTGAAAAGAAATTAAGTGCCCTTTTCGTATGTATCCATCCTTTTTTTTATTATGTAGGAAAAGTTGTCCTTTATTTAATCCTGATCGCATTGGTTAAAAAATAGATTTTGTGGAAGAAACTATATAAAAAAAGTAACTGATATTAATAAATAATAATACATTTCTTCGGAACTCAATTAACTTTTATATAATAATCATTCTTTAGAAATCCAACTTTTATACTACGTCATTCATTATGAAGTAGAACTCCGAGATAATAATTGTATTTCGAGATAATTACATTTTAGAGTAAACTAAACAAGATGTTAGATCAAACCTGATATTTCGTGTCCACCAAACTGGCGAATTAGGAGATAAATTTCACCGTTTTGCATTCTGTATCTTTATGTACAGAATATCTACGATATAACGGTCGGTTTGGGAATTCCGGGCCCTTAGCAGGCCCAACTTTCGGGCCCGTACCATTAGGAAATAATATGGGACTGTGATAAGTTTGAAAATATATCGGTAAACCAATTAATTAGGCTCTATCCTTACATTAATTGTTAAGTCTATATTAAATATGTGGGAATTCCACATGTTGAAGAGCCATGATAGTTATTTTGATATCCGATTTTTGCAGTTAGTAGTACTAGAACGCCATCAAGATAAGCGAACCTGTCTTACACAGGAGGCGTTAGAACTTCGGATGAATTTTTATTGCGTCCAGTCCCCCCCCCCCCCCCCCCCTCCCCTATCTGCCAAGTGGAGGTCAATGTGCTGCTGAGCGAATGGGCTTTCCACCCAATTCTAACAATTATACTGCATTGGTGAAGATTTACATCCCGCGTGCTTGCACGCCACTAGTAATGAAATCGACAAATCTCAAAGTCAGAATAACAATTTTAGTTCAAATCGTATTATTAATATTTTATGGGATTAATATAAGGATATTTCTGAAAATATTTACTATAGGAAATTTCCGGGAAATACCTAGGAAATTTCCTAACATTTCCTGACTCACATCCCTGCCAAGTACCTAACTGATCTAGACTTTGCTGATGACTTGGGAGTGCTCTCAGAGTCGCTAGGGGGAGCCCGACGGCTCCTCAACTCATTAGAACATGCTGCTTCTAGTGTTGGTCTTTTTATTAAATCCAGAAAGACCAAAATTTTGACAGTTAACTTTGAAAGTCCTCAGCAAGTCTCTGATCGGATGAGCATAAGCTCAAAGGATGGTAGGCTTGAGCATGTGGACGACTTCTGTTATCTGGGATCGCATGGATCCGGAAGTCAGGTGAGGACCTTCGAATACGTAAGGAAAAGGCATGGGCAGCCCTGAATAGGCTTTCCAGGATTTGGAAGTCACCGAGAATTAATCGGAAACTTACCGATTATTTAGATCAGCAGTAGTTCCAGTACTCCTCTACGGGAGTCCATGCTGGGCTGTAACTGCTGAGGACACCAAATCTCTGGATGGCACATTCACAAGAATGCTACGCCGGGTTCATTATGTCAATGCACACATCTCCAACCAGACACTATGTAACATTGGAGGTGTCTCATTGGTTCACCCAAGCTTGACACTAGAACAAAATCGCCTCCGCTTTGCAGAATATTGCTTTCGCCATGAGGACCAGCCAGTGCATAATCTTGTACTTTGGCAGCCTCATGGAGTGAATAAGCATGGTGGACGGCCCATGACTTTCTTGAGACGCATCTTAAAGGACACTGGCCTTGAAGATGTGGATGATCTAGCAAATGTCATGGGTGATAGGGAGTTGTGGCGGCGCAATTTTGACGACATTTTGGCGACAAGTCGGAACAGCATTCTTAAAAATGCAGCTCCAATGCAGCATGCCGATCCTAGTAGTAGACTCATATCCCTAGGTAGGGGATACATGAACGAACGTAATCAGGATCGAAAGTAATATAGTTATTACGTATCGAACGTAACCGCAATTATGTTACATTGGATCCTATAACTAACTATGTTACATTCGATCTACAAATTACTAAGCCCGTATGTAACATTGTCATTTACAGATTTAAAGGATTAAGATAAAGATAAAAATATAGATAAAGATAAAGATTTACAGATTAAAACAATAAACGAAAGTTAACACATGTTACAAGATTATGCAGGTTACTTTTATTTAAAGGCTGTAAGGAGCAGGTTACAGAGGCGTGTTGTCGGAACCAAAACAATAAACGAAAGTTAACACATGTTTACAAGATTATGCAGGTTACTTAATTGGGTCTTGGGTCTTTGTTTTGTAGTACTCACTAAACTGTTTCTTCCTGTAAATAAACGAAGCATTTCATCGGTTAACTCCTGAAATCAAAACACAACTGAAATATATGTATGTTACATTCGAGCTTAGTAAATTATAGATCGAATGTAACATAGTTATAGGATCCTATGTAACATAATTGAGGTTACGTTCGATTCATAAAAACTATGTTACATTCGATCCTGATTACGTTCGGTCTGTCACCCCTAGGTAGGTAGAGCACCCCTTCTGTTATGTTCCCCCCTGCTGCGTATATTGCAGATGTGAGATAACGTCCTACATTATACACAATATAATAGATAGTTAATAATTGTATCAAACATATAATATAACATTATATAATATACGCCACTAATTGAATGCCACCCCAAATTAGATGATTTATCACCAAAATAAATTATTTTCCACCAAATGTATTTTTTTGTAGCACCAATGCACATCCCCCAATATTGAATATCCCTCTCACCAAAAATAATTATTCATCCCCTAAAAACAATTATTCATCCTCCAAAAACAATTATTCATCCCCCAAAAACAATTATTCTTCCCCCATAAAACAATTATTCATCCCCCAAAAACAATTATTCGTCCCCCAAAAACAATTATTCATCCCCCAAAAACAATTATTCATCCCCCAAAAACAATTATTCTACCCCCAAAACAATTGTTGATTCCCCAAAAACAATTATTCATCCCCCAAAACTAATTACTTGTCAACCAAAAAAAATTATTCCAACACCAAATAGTTTATATTAAATCCTGACGGTATTCTTCACATGGGCTCATGCTTCAGTCTTCAGTTACAGTATTCGTACCGATAGGCCTGGTCTATTGCCTTCAGAACAACGTATTCTGTTATTAGGTTTCGTACCGATGTACCTACAGTTACTTACTTCAGTTTCAGTATTCGTAACTATTGGCCTATCTACAGTATTATTGCCTCTGGCCTATTACTTACTCTGTTATTAGGTTTCAGTATTACGGCAGTAGGCGCTACTGAAGTTTTTGTCTAACTTCTAGGAAGTGCTAGGCCTATTGCTGCAGTAGTATAGTATTTAATTTGGGGGATTATGTATTTATTTTGGGCTAAAATAAAATGTATTTGTTTTGGGGGAAAATGTATTTATTTTGGGCTAAAATGTATTTGTTTTGGGGGAAAATGTATTTATTTTGGGCTAAAATAAAATGTATTTGTTTGGGGGAAAATGTATTTATTTTGGGCTAAAATGTATTTATTCTGGGGGAAAATGTATTTATTTTGGGCTAAAATAAAATGTATTTATTTTGGGGGAAAATGTATTTATTTTGGGCTAAAATAAAATGTATTTGTTTTGGGGTAAAATGTATTTATTTTGGGGGAAAATGTATTTATTTTGGGCTAAAATAAAATGTATTTGTTTTGGGGGAAAATATATTTATTTTGGGCTAAAATGTATTTGTTTTGGGGTAAAATGTATTTATTTTGGGGTAAAATGTATTTATTTTGGGCTAAAATGTATTTATTTTGGAGGAAAATGTATTTATTTTGGGCTAAAATGTATTTGTTTTGGGAGAAAATGTATTTGTTTTGGGGGAAAATGTATTTATTTTGGGCTAAAATGTATTAATTTTGTGCTAAAATGTATTTGTTTTGGGGGAAAATATATTTATTTTGGACGAAAATGTATTTGTTTTGAGGGAAAATGTATTTATTTTGGGCTAAAATAAAATGTATTTGTTTTGGCGGAAAATGTATTTGTTTTGGGGGAAAATGTATTTATTTTGGGCTAAAATGTATTAATTTTGTGCTAAAATGTATTTGTTTTGGGGGAAAATATATTTATTTTGGGCGAAAATGTATTTGTTTTGGGCTATAATGTATTTATTTTGGGCTAAAATGTATTTGTTTTGGGGAAAATGTATTTGTTTTGGGGTAAAATGTATTTATTTTGGGCTAAAATGTATTTATTTTGGGGGAAAATGTATTTATTTTGGGCTAAAATGTATTTGTTTAGGGGGAAAATGTATTTGTTTTGGGGGAAAATGTATTTATTTTGGGCTAAAATGCATTAATTTTGGGCTAAAATGTATTTGTTTTGGGGGAAAATGAATTTATTTTGGGCTAAAATGTATTTGTTTTTGAGGAAAATGTATTTATTTTGGGAAATTTTTTTAATTATTTTGGGGATTTTGTCATTTGTTTTGGTGCTAATAATTGGTTTTGGGGAGCATTTATTTATTTTGGTATTGAATAATTGGTTTTGGTGTTGAATAATTTATTTTGGTGTTTGAATAATTTTATTTGGGGTGACTTTATTTTATTTGCTGTTGAATATTTTTTGTTTGGGGTCACATTATTTAATTTGGTATAAAATAATTTTTTTTGGTGAAGTTTTCATCAATTTTGGGATGACTTTAATTGGTAGCCTATAATATATATTAAACATAAGTCCATTAGAGCCTTATGACTTAGGGTTATATGACAGTTTTAATTAGGGTTTGGGCCTGACTAACTAACCCTAACCAAAAAAACAAACTTATAAATCCAAGTTAAAGTGCTGGCTAGGACTACTGCAGTATTACTATACTTAAGTCTATGGGGAGGGGGGGCATTCCGCGTGGGGGGTGCATATTCGCCTACATGTAGGACACCGGTCACAAGAAAAATTCTAAACTAAAATCCAATTTATACTGTGATTATACAGTTTCTCCCTTATACAATATGTTGGTTTCTCCACCGTCTGCGTGCGTGCCTTTAGAAACTGCTGGACACCTGAAGAATTTCATTGATTTACCTTTAGAAAAATTGCTGATAAACCCAATTTCTACTGTCTACTAATTTCTACTATTTTTCAACACAATTTAAAAAAAGATTCATCTCATATCGTAACATATTTTTCTTTTGATTCCATTTGATCACATTCGGTCCAGCCAACAAAACAAACTCTTTATCTCATTTTTAACCAACTTTCTATATTTTTAATTTTATGTTCTGTGATTACGTGTTATAGTGTTGCTGTAGTAAAACTCATACTGTACAATCTGTTTATAATTATTAGAAAATATAATATTTCTACAATTCAGTCTAAGATATAGGACCTATTCCATATTTTGACTGATAAATTTGTTATTTTGTGATTAATTGTTATAAGAAAATAGTCCAGGATTAGGCTATGAATAAAATCATAATAGTCTTAAATAGGGACAGGCTGTGATACAAAATCTATTATTTATTTTGTCGTATTGTATATTAAAAATAATTAAATTTGATTTGCGAAGGCCTATCATATTTGATATTTAATAATAATAACACAATGTTAATAACATAAAGTAACCTACCACACTATTCAGTCCACATACCTGACTGGAGGATGATGTTATACATACAGTAGGGTGAGCTTGGAGCAAGCACATCTATCTTTGTGTGAATTAGAGACGGGGAGGGGGACTTGATGCAAATTCCATCTTTGGCGAATTAATATATCGCCTCAAAGTTAAATTTAAATTAAGAGAAAAGAGCAGTTTACACTGGCAAGTTTACCGGGAGGGCAGGTTTATAACCAAAACAATAAACAAAAGTCAATAAAAAAGGAAACTTTGGTTACGACGGCATTTCGTAGGGTACTATATTTTGGATTTTTCTTGTCGTTTCTAATTTTTCAAAATCACATCCGTATTTTATCGAATTTCGGGAATGATTTCTTAAAATCGGGTCTTATTGTATCCTGTACCTGATTTTTACTTCTTTATTATATTTTTAATTTTACTTTAAATTTGGCATCTTTTGTCTCTACTGATGATCCTCGGCTTGTTCCCCTCCCCAAACTGATTTGGCATCTTTCTGAAATTGGTTTATTTTCGCGATAGTTGGGGGGGGGGGGGGGGGGGATTTCCAGCAATCCCGCAGTCAACGGGTTTGGACTACATGGTCTTGCTCGTGTGGGTGGACCACCGAACATTGCGAATTTTAGACAAAAGAAAGACAATTAATTGTTTAAATTTTATTGTTTAATTGGTAATCAACGACAAAATAGTGGAAAAATTCCCTATATTTATATATTTTAGACAAGCGTGACATAACACACTAAATAATGAAATGATACATAGTTAACATACTTCACTATATAGGAAAAATCTTATAGAAAATCAACCTGCAACAATAAATATTCAATATAAGATAAGACCGCGAGAACCTTATATCTCGTGCCGTACGAACGCATGGCGATTTCCAACTTGGTTTACCTTGGCACGCCATGTTGCCTTCGTACAGTGCGAGAAGTGAGAATCAGTTTTTGTACCAAGATATGTTATACAAAATCTCTTAGCACCAAAGTACTTAAATTCATTATCAAATAAAATGATGTAAAATTCGTTTAGAATTAAGTTTTTAGTTGTTTGTTGGCCTTCCAGCGCTTTCGCACTACAGTTCAGTACTAATTCAGAACTTAGAGACTGGGAGGTTGGCTTGGTTTGTCTAAAGTTAGTGATAGTTGGTCAGACACAAGCCATGATTAAAAAATTAAGTTAACCCTAACCCTAAGTCAAGAGGCTCTAATCTAAGAACTTTTGTGTCATTTTACAGACATTTGGACGGAAAATTTCATAGAACAGAGCCTCATGACTTAGGGTTAACTTACTGTTTTAATTAGGGTTTGGGCCGCCACTCTTTTGACATTAAGGTCCACGAGTTCTGCCTAGTTTACTTATATTTGGCCCCCAAACGAATCATTACCCCATTATTATTACTTCACATCTGTTCTCAGTTTCTCAACAATTTTCATATTTTTCATAACAAATGGTAACCACATTCACAACAAGTAGGCTTATTCAATTAACGTAATACTGTGGTTGTTGTTTGTTTTGGTTAAGGTAGTATATTAATATTGTAACGCCATTTCTTGCAAAAAAAAACAGATAAAAATACACTGCAAAGCACATAAAGAGAAATAAACAACCGAGGATGAAGAAACTAGAAAGAGAAATAAACAACCGAGGATGAAGAAACTGAAACTCTTTACTGAATTAAAATATTTGTGAAATCGAAGTAATTAACGCTAATGTACATTGAAAAATACAGAACGATAAACGGAACTCCCACCTCTATTACCGTCTGGTACATTTGGATTCATTAATAATTAACTCTACATAATGGCATAAATTTATTGATTGTGCGCCGCACAACCAAGGCACAACAGCAATACAACAGCAATTAATAGGCCAATTAATTATACTAAATTGTGATAAATGTGCAAAATGCTAAATATTGTGTAAACGTTTGGAGGAAATTTCAAAACACCAAATATATTGACGATGAAGGAACATGAACATTTAAAACAAAACTCATATTTTGGACCAAGTGTCTATATCGAAATATCAGTAAAATGATATCACAAGCAAAATTTACAAAATGGCAGTACCACAGTATACCAGTGAATACATACGATATAAATGACGTAATTGGCCGAACCTGCAACCAATAACGGAAGTGACATCATGTATATAATAAAACAAAACACGTTCAGTTGTCCATTAATTTAGGTATAATAAAGGGGATGAAATCTCACGTGTTTGTGTCTTGCAGATGTCATCCCTTGTAATTATTAAATGTAAATGAAGTTGTACTACAGTGGTTGGCTTGGTGGTTGAACGTTGAGAAGGATTGATTTCATTGAATTCACTAATTCAACAATTAAACAAGTTAATTCACTAGAGTAACTTACTCAATACATGTTGCTCTTTTATGCCAATATGGTAATAAATAAAAATATAGATCAAAATAAAAGTGATACAAAACAACTTTAATGTGATTAACGTGCATAATCAGCTGTGTCTACGTGGTAAATACAATACAATACATAATAAACATTATTATAATTCGTAAAAATATAATTTTATGAATCTGCCTGCATAGCCTTATATCTCAGGTGGGTTTGTTGATTGTATCTGTCTTGTCTGTCTAGTTACATATTATTTACTATCGTATCGAAAAAAAATATTATTATAAAAAAAGAACTGTTTTCGGTGGCAGTTATTCACTAGTACTTTTTTATAAATTTACCATAAACAGGATACCATCATAAAAATTGTGCAACAAAAAAATGTTTGACATTCATATGGCAACCATTTACCCCACATCACCACCCCCCCCCCCAAAAAAAAAAAAATTAGCCAAATGGTGAAAAATATTATGAGACTGTAAAATTTTTTCCATTTGCTTGAAGTCTACCCGTTGCTCAACACCACCAAAGTTATCACGATGATTTAGTGGGGTAGGTGAAACTAAATCTGCAAAAAAGCAGATAGCCAGATAAAGACCAACAGATAGCGAACCATTACGCCAAGTCCGAAGCACGTTGTAGGTTTTTTAGTGGTATAAAGATAATTATTTTGGATTCATTGGCATACAGTGAGTGACATGTATTTTAAGTAACACCACTAAAAAGACTACCACGAGAAAGAATGCTTTGTTATATCGTTTGGCGAAGGGTTCAAGGTATTAGCTTTAAATAACCGCAAAAGCAGTGATATTTCAGTCTAAAAACATAAATTGACAAACTAAATTGACCATTGCGGTTCCAATGAGACCAAATGAGTACCATTTGTACCGTGGTTGTACTTTCCTTTGAGTAATTAGTTAACTTTAGGCAAAAATATGATATCCCACTCCATAGCGACTAAACTATTCAACCGTCCTGGTAGCTAGTGTTGAGAACTGTAACTGTAATTATGATTTTTTTGATACTGTAACTATAACTGTAACTGTAATTGCGAATTTTAAATACTGTAACTGTAACTGAAACTGTAATTACGAATTTTGAATACTGTAACTGTAACTGAAACTGAAATTAACAAAATCCGATTCAGTTCTCAATCACACAATTAACATGAATGAGCATTTAAAACAGTATTGTAATAAAGTATAGAGTATAGTTTAATAAATGAATAAGTTACCATAGGTATCATTTTTAAAACATTGTTATAAAAAAACAATCTAATTTTTTCCACTTCTGAACAAAACCATAATATTACACAATATAAAATCAAAGACCCATTGCCCACTTAGCTCAAATGTGATTTATTTGGCGAGTCAAGTAGTGAACGAAGATCTACAGTAGCATATAGTCTATGTTTATCTGTCTCAACTATTAGACTATTATCAGCCTTATCACCACTTTTACTTCATATTAAATGTAAATGTTTTAGATAAACAAAGAAAAGTTAGGCCTAATGGTAGAGGGATATTAACGGATATATATTTTACATTATTAATTATTAATGTTACCGGTACTATTAATATCACAATCACACTAGAGGCACAATGGAAATTAAATTTTGATCAAGTTTACCATTATAAATTACAAAATTAAACTTAAAAGTGAAAGGAGCAGCTTATCGAGGTGGGTCTAACCAAATATATGATTACTAAAACAAATTACGAATTAAGGAAAATGAGCAGGATTCAGAAGCATGGCTTTATAACCAAAACAATAAATGATAACAATAAGTGTACAAGCACTGAAACAAGATGTACAGTAAAATGTGGGTGCTTAGTGTGATCTTGTGACGTGCCACTTTCATTCCATACTATCAGTATATTAGTTACAAAATATTACCATAGAGTGGGTCCAACTTTCCTACAACAACTACCTATTAGCTCTAAAAAGAGGACGTTTCGTAATGAACATTATTATTAGCGTATATAACAGTAATATATTAAAGTGCCTCATTTTTAGTTTCAGATGACTGCTTACTACATGAGATCATATATATTGAATCTATAACTGAAACTGTAACTGAAATGCTCAATTTTGTAATACTGAAACTGTAACTGTAACTGAAATGTTACACTTTGTAATAC
Source organism: Nemertoderma westbladi (assembly GCA_032718475.1). NCBI lineage: Eukaryota > Metazoa > Xenacoelomorpha > Nemertodermatida > Nemertodermatidae > Nemertoderma > Nemertoderma westbladi. Next base: position 21,737 of record JAUCBJ010007972.1, read on the forward strand.
TGAAACTGTAACTGTAACTGAAATGCAAAAGTTTGAATACTGAAACTGTAACTGTAACTGAAATGCAAAACTTTGAATACTGAAACTGTAACTGTAACTGAAATTAGTCAAAATTGATTCAGTTCTCAACACTACTGGTAGCTCAGTTGTCATGATACACACCCGGCTGCTGATAACCGGAAGTTTGAAAACTAAGTACCGGGTTCGAGCCCCAATAGGGTCGGTTGATATTTTTCGCTATGGAGAGCATTATCGTGTTCTATTACAATATATATATTTAATTAACCATCACTCACCCCACAACAATTCATTTATTATTATTATAAATGACATAGCACCAAAGTTACTAATACATACAATGAATGCGCTTCCAACTGTCACTGTGTCACACTAACCAGACGCAGACACGATATAACACTTGACACTAGAGCAAAGACGCCTCCGCAATGAAGGGCATTGTTTTCGTCGTAAATGGTGGAAAGCCAATGACTTTCTTGAGACTCCGTTAAAGGACACTTGTCTTGAAGATACGGATAATCTCGCGAAAGTGATCCACGACATCCATGATCTTATCCACCACCACCGCCGCAACTGTTGCGGTGCAACATTGTTGATAAGCCGGCATAGCATTCTTAGCAATGAGCACCGTTTTCACAACTTATTCTTTCACCATTCAACATTCTTTTTTTTGGGGGGGGGGGGGGGGGGGGGGGTAGCCCATAGTAATTTGCAAACTTAATGGCTACCCAACCCTGCAGCTAAATAAATTCTAGAAATATGCATTGATAAATGAGAAATATACGTATAAAAAAGTACAAGCGAAAACAGCACTATGAATACAACTAAAACAAAAGGCAATCATCTTTAAACTTTTACAGAGTAAAAATATCTTACACATGCGGTGCGGTGGGTTGTGGTGCTGCCGTTAAAACTGGTAATATAATCATTGGGAGAAATATTTGAATATTAAATAACGTGAATACCGGTAGGTACTTTTCTATAAAAACTATTTAATATTTTAGCACTTTTCCTAAGTTTTGAAGGATAGAGTATAAGGATTAACTAAAATAAAACAACTTTGGATTATACGTAGATTACGTACTAACTACAAAATTAGCTACATTTAAATCGAATAGCAAAAGCACATGCTACGCTAAGGATGGCACCATTATTCAGAAATTATAATATAATTAATATTCATTCATTGATATATAATTCGTATTCCATCAACAAGTTTGAATAACTCATGATCTGTTGAACATCCAAATTAGAGAAATTGCCATATATTCGTAATACCGGTTCGTAGATTGGCTTGAAAATCACATCCCTTTTTTTAAAACAAAGCCTGTTAGGATAGTGATGGTTCTAGAAGCAGCGATTCCACCGTCAAAAGAAATCACACAAACACAAAAGTAATAAACACTTAAACAATACTGATCACGGTATAGGATCTACACCAACCCAGACGAATTGACGTGTTACAGTCGTACCACCTCAGCTACAGTAATATAGTAGCACAAGGAACAACTAGCTGATAAAGAAGCGAATTACAAGTTAGCTAGGGGTTTAGTCTTCTATCTCGGGTCTAAACTTCCTTTTTGCGTTGGCACAGAATGTCAACAGCAAATCGCCCAACAATGCCTAAAACGGCAGTGGTAATAAACCCTATAATACCGATATAATGCGTGGACCTAATGAATTTTATAATGGAAGACCAATCCCCGAGCAGAAATATAACGCCGAAATGGGTGATATAGAATACATGTATAATACTCCAACAAATAGCTAACCACAGCCGCTCGTTAATAACAAATAGCCTCTGTTTGAGACGAATAACCGCCCAACAACCATCAGTAATCGTTGCGATCGCAGCAGATATAAACGCTATGTAAGTGCCGGCAGCCAAACCGTGCCAATAGGCACTGAGAACCAAGGTTGCCATGGCAGCCAACGCAGACCCACACACGATCGCTTTCTTATAAACGAACTCGGCCATCCACCATTGGATCGAGGGATTCCAAAGGCGCATTATCTGCCGAAACGACGTTGTAGTCTCGAAAACACCGACGTCAACGGACTTTACCGTGTCGTAGTTCCATTGTACGTCGGATATAGCCACAGATGGTGTCAGTGTTGGACCGCGGCCAGGACGGCACTTATAGACTGAGGGATACGCGCCGAGACCGCAGGTTAGGGCCGCTGCCTGGGAGATGGTGAAGACGAAATACATCCGCGCGCGGTAACTTAGCAACGTTATGTAGCTGTAATAGAGTTTATACAACAAAGAACTGCCGAGGAACGCAGGAGTTCTGATGTACCATAACGGGCAATATAGGTTGGCGTAGGTGTACGCAGCGAGCGAGAACGGGACGAAATGAAGACCCAACCACTGACGTGTAGTAGACCAGGAGGGGAAGGGAACAGTGTGGCTATTGTAAATCATATCTAGGTAAGTTTGATATGTATAGAAAGGGCCACTCATAATCCCCACATAGCAATATAGGTAGCCGAACAGATCGGATAAATTGGTACTTATAGGAACCAAATAATGAAATTCATTATTATTAACGCTACCGGTACTTTGGGAATTATCCTCGTATTTTTCCGTTGTAATTCCGCTCGATACTGCCGAGCTCCTGAGGGGTTGCACCGAAACACGATCTTTGATTGCGAATCCCAGAGATACCTGCTTAAGGGTCAAAAACATCAGGGTTATGTCGCCCAGAAGTCCGGGTTCCGTGTACCAACAGTAATATACATATCGCGTGACACCGAGATAGACAAAACAAAACGCAAAATTGAGACGATATCCGATTTGCGACTCAGATTTAATTAATATTAATAAACTAATGATACTGCTTATGAGAGCGACGACAACTTGCCAGCCACAGGTTACAGCCAGCAACATAAGAGTGAAGGCCGTTGTTAGGTTTCGGCGCTGAGATCCGGGAGACAGGAGCTTAACTGCAAATCCCCAGGGAATCGTCAACAGTTGAGAAATAACAAATACCCCAGATTCATTCATTTTATGTTTAATATTTCTGTCTTTAAGGTAGGCCTACTGACTACTGAGGTAAGCCAAAGCTTGTTGTATTGTACCTGTACAAGCAGACAAGTAGGCTACCGGTTTGATTGATTGATTGATTGAATTTTTTCCCATATAAAAATACATACTGCACAATACTGAAATAATATATATAAATCACAATTTACCGGTAATTTATTTTACATTGTTTTATGTAAATTATGTAAATTAATGGATGGTAATACATTTGTTTGAAATTATATAATAAAATTGTCTTGCCTAGGTATCATAAATGGTCTAACTCTGTACAGTAGTTTACAATAAATCACGTGTACCGTATATACATACATTAAACTTGAAATAAAATAAAATTTACAGTTTAAAATATATCTGTTACGTAGCTACAGTTTAAAAAGTAGTATCACATACGTACAGTAAAATTTATTTAACAAGGTACAATAAAATACGAACACGTAGTTTAAAACTTTTCACATATTATGTATAGTAAAATTAACTCGGAGTATCAGTGCGTAACTACAGTTTAAAAAGTAGTATCACATACATACAATGAAATTTATTTAACAAGGTACAATAAAATTTATTTAACAAGGTACAATAAAATACGAACACATAGTTTAAAACTTATCACATATGTCTGTATGTACAGTAAAATTAACTCGGAGTCTCAGTATAATTTTATACAATAAAACAAGGTATACAAAATAAAACAAGGTAGACAAAATAAAACAAGGTAGACATCAATAAAACAAGGTAGACAAAAATAAAACAAGGTAGACAAAATAAAACAAGGTAGACATCAATAAAACAAGGTAGACAAAAATAAAACAAGCAGAACCTTAAAATAAAAAACAAGTAGAAAATGTGCAATATTAGATTAAAATGGAGGGATAGCCTTATGAGGTTTCACCTCGTTTCCATAAGGGTCCACTACAGTATACTGGTCTGTATACCTGTATACAGTGGCTACAGTATACCGGTATACTACATACTACAGTACTCTGGTACTAACAATTTAACTAAAATCTTTGATGTAGTCAGTCACAGGTACCTAAAACTGGGCCATATACCTGTATACTGGTACCGGTATTTGGTCCGTGGACCAAATACTTTTTCGAGAAAAGGCTACTTTAGCTGTTTAGCCTTTGCCCGATTGGGAAAGCCATTTAACAGCTTAAAGGTGCAGGTTAGTAAAGGCAGAAAGGAGCAGGTTACAGAGGCGTGTTACTACTACTACTAGGATCGGCATGCTGCATTGCAGCTGCATTTTTAAGAATGCTGTGCCGGCTTGTCAACAAAATTGCACCGCCACAACTCCCTATCACCCATGACATTTGCTAGATCATCCGCATCTT
>JAUCBJ010007973.1:0-40597 GCA_032718475.1 Nemertoderma westbladi
ATGGTCGGAAAACGACAGCTGATAAAATGATACTGATGTGTCTCAGATTTTCGTTTTTAGGTCGATACCCAATGCTGGTATCAGTATCATTTTATGTGGTGTCGTTTTCCGACCAACGAATATACAACGCGTAAGATAATGTATAAATTATTAAGGAGATAACACAATGTCAGAGTGAGAACAAAAAAATTAGATATGGTATCAATATATTACCATGAAGATTACTAGAAGTGATGAATTTTATTAAAAACATTCACTTATATATATAAATTTGTGATGTGGCATAGTCAACGAAGAAGAGATGGTACGTGTCATAATCATCGACGAATAAGAAAAGAGATGGAGTGCAACGTGGATGAATGGTTGGTTGCCTGAATAGGAAATACGTGAAAGAATATGAATCATAGGGTTGTGTGTGTAATAATCAATAATTATTATAATAAAAACGTGCAGTATATAATGTTAGTGGTGGTAGCCTTTCAATATGACACAGATGCTGCGGGATTGGTTAGGTTGAGTAACTACTATGCAAATGTTCGTATACGTGTAGCTGGAAACGTGGCGGAATTTCAACACGTATCCTACTGCAGGACTGGTAGGCTGCTTGGTTGGTTGGATTGGTGACAGCCGTGCTGGAGTTGGCAATCAATATAATATCTGATGTAGTTGGTGGCCACGTTGTCGGCATATACAGTATACAGTGGTTGGTTGGTTGCGTGAATAGGAAATAACTATGGAAATGTTCGTATTCGTGTAGCCGGAAACGTGGCGGATTGGTAGGTTGCTCGGTTGAATGGATTGGTGACAGCCGTCGAAGAGTTGGCGATCGAATCGATATAATAGGGTAGTGTGGGGCTAGCCACACGATGAGAGGTTTGGGTACGCGAAGATGAATATGCTATGGTTGGTTGATGCAACGACACGAACCAATACGCGCGGGAGGTAACAGCTGTAGGAGTAAGGCGGGCATCGCGAGGTTAGGCTACGCGTAGGTGATAGGCAGCGATTGGTTGAAGGCAACGAGGCGAATCAATATTGATGGTGACAGATGGTCATTAAACACCTCGATTTAGCACCGGAATTTGGCATTTTTTAATTGCCTCCGAGATGTGGCCCGTAGCCCAGGCTAGGGAGGAGTGAGTGGAGGGCTATGCTTCTCCTACTACTTACCCCTCGGTGGTCAAGTTGGTTTCAAAGCGGAAACAACTGGAAACACATTTTCGTAGCCGTGTAGATAAACTATTCCCGAAAAGTTGTTAATGGAATCACGATCTAACAATCACGATCTAACAATCACGATCTAACAATGTGTCTAAATTGAAACAGTTGGATTTCTCGGAAATCACTACAGTACTTTTGACAAATTTATGGTCTATAGGAATTATTTTCCTTGTGCGTGTACTTTTATTTATATTTGTTACATTGATATGCAGCCCAGAATTGTACTGTATTTTATCATATCTGCCTTTTATTGTCGGCAAGTCCGAATTAAATTTAATTAATTAATTGTAATTTCCATAATTAACAAAACTTGCTGCAGCTCGTTCGTTATATTTCACCTGTAAACTGATAGAAACAACCAGTTTAAATATCGGAAATCTGAAAAGTCTGATTATGATTATTATGATTTATTATTACTGTATGATTAATGACAATGATTACAGTAGCACAAAACTGCAAAAGCTCGCTGAAAATAAAATTCACTACCGGTATCTCAATGACACACGGACTGACACTGGCAGGTAGCACGAACTTAGTTCCAATCGCACATTTTCAAAGGCGAACTTAGTTCCAATTGAAACGAATTTAGTTCCAAAATAAATTTTACAAAGCGAACTTAGTTCCAATCGAGGCGAACTTAGTTCCAATCCCAGAATATCAAAACGAACTTAGTTCCAATGGATGCGAATTTAGTTCCAATGGAAGCGAATTTAGTTCCAATGGATGCGAATTTAGTTCCAATGGATGCGAATTTAGTTCCAATGGAAGCGAATTTAGTTCCAATGGATGCGAATTTAGTTCCAATGGAAGCGAATTTAGTTCCAATGGAAGCGAATTTAGTTCCAATGCGTACGAACTTAGTTCCAATGTTTCAATCGTTGGGATAGCCACGTAAGTAGGCCAAGCCTATTGCCTATTGCCACTATTTGGGATGGGTCAGGGTCAACAATAGTTGCAAAACCCTTCTGTTATATTTCAAAAACGAATTATTATTAATGAATTAAATGTATGATGACACATTTTGAAATATATAATTAATCACGAGTGTACTGATACTGACTGACTGAGTCTGTAGCATTATATATTCAAGTCATACACATTGTGCCATTTTCACACCAAATTCAATATTTACCAGTTGTTTCGGTTTAGGAAGATGGGCGTTGTTTGGGTTAAGAGGTTGGGTGTTGTATGGGATAAGATTGTTTTGGTTAGGAGGTTGGGCGTTTTGGGTTAGTTATTTACAATTATTATTTAATCATCCACCTAGTGGTGTCATTAAACAGATTCTTCGCCAACTACGTGGCTCGCCCCACACCTGAAACATTGGAACTAAATTCGCTTCCATTGGAACTAAATTCGCATCCATTGGAACTAAATTCGCTTGCGTTGGAACTAAGTTTGTTTTCGTTTTTTTTCTAGTTATTAGAACTAAGTTCGCGTAAATTGGAACTAAATTCGCCAAAATTGGAACTAAATTCGTTTCCATTGGAACTAAATTCGCATGAGGCTTAAATTGGAACTAAGTACGGGGAATCCAATTTAAGCCTCATGCGAATTTAGTTCCAATGGAAACGAATTTAGTTCCAATGGGTGCGAATTTAGTTCCAATGGAAGCGAATTTAGTTCCAATGTTTCAGGTGTGGGGCGAGCCACGTAGTGGCGAAGAATCAGTTTAATGCCACTATTAGGTGGATGGTTAAATAATAATTGTAAATAACTAACCCAAAACAATCTTATCCCAAACAACGCCCAACCTCTTAACCCAAACAATTCAATTCAATTCAATTCTATTTATTCATTTATAATAATATTCATAGTAAAAAACAACGCCCAAGCTCTTAACCCAAACTACGCCCAACCTTCTAACCTAAACAACGCCCATCTACCTAACCCAAACAACTGCTATTGTATTTGGTGTAAAAATGGCACAATGTGCATGACTTGAGTATATAATACTACAGACTCAGTCAGTCAGTATCAGTATACTCATGATTAATAAATACTGTATATGTGTAATTATAGATTTAATTCATTAATAATAATTAGTTTATAAAAAAATGAGAAGGGTTTTACAATTATTTGCAATTATTTTTGACCCTGACCCACCCGAAATAGTGGCAATACGCAATAGGCTTCGCCTGCTACGTGGCTATCCCCACGATTGAAACATTGGAACTAAGTTCGAATCCATTGGAACTAAATTCGCATGCATTGGAACTGAATTCGCCCGCATTGGAACTAAGTTCGTTTTGATAATCTGGGATTGGAACTAAGTTCGCCTCGATTGGAACTAAGGAACTAAGTTCGTTTTATAAAATTTATTTTGGAACTAAATTCGTTTCAATTGGAACTAAGTTCGCCTTTGAAAATGTGCGATTGGAACTAAGTTCGTTCGATCGTTCTTCACTTGAATCAAAGGATAAAATAATTTTTTTTGTTTTATGGTTAGGGTTTCAAGCATGGTGAACCAATTAATAATTGTATTACAGTTACAGATTGAATCTAAAACAAATAACCCCCCTAATTCCCGACTTATTCACATGTAAGTATAATTTCATGTTCGGGTGCTTTTTCTAAATGTAATCGGTTTACGTGACGTATTTGTATTTCCATTGATATGCGTCACTTTTCTTCTTTTTAATTTATTCGCGTGGGAGTGAATTGTGATTGGCTGTGGCAGTCGGCAAATCAACGTTTCATATTTGCTTCGCAATTGCTGTGGGTTGTAACTGCCTCTCACGTAAACATCGCAAACTGACAAAGGTATGGTAGCTCTGCGATTGGTTTTCATATCGCCGCGGGCAGCGAACCGAGAGGGACTGCTGCGTACTGCATCCACGTGACTCAACAAACCGCGGAACTTATTGCAAAGAACCTGTACCGAATCGATTCGATTGGGGGTCGACAAACTCTCTAAGACGTCAGATGCGCTTGGGAAGACATCCACGTCGCCACGGTAACCCGGGTAGAAGTACCGGCCACTTACCAACGGCTCCTTATTGGTCGCCAGGATCGGTTCTCCGTGATTATCACCTCCAACCCCTACGCCAGAACCTTCCGTTTCACTAGAGGGAGAGAGTGATTGATTCCGATCTGACGCAACACTAGACGGGGCAGAAATCTGGGTTAACAATTCCCTCGGAGTTAGTGGATGTTTTATATCGATAGATGGCGTTTCTTGCCGTTGTGTGTCAGACGGCATTAGTGATGGTTTATTACCTTTTTTCCTTGGCTCTTCTTTATTTACTATTCTGGACATTTTTTGCACCGGAAGTGGCTGACTAGGAATCCCCAGACCCACTTGCACTTTCCTCCCCAGGGCCAGATAATAAGACTCCATGCATTTCTGATATTTATAGCTCTGCATATACTCTGAAATATTCTTAAAATGGTTGAATACAAATGGATCGCGATGGCATTGGTTGACAGGAATGGCAGTAGTTCGAGCCATACCAGCTGATGAAATCCCACCGCCTATCGCTTTGTTATTGACGGTTCGTGCTGTTTTTGATGGGACGGCTTTCACAGAATAACACTCGGTACACACGACACCCCAAGGGGCCAAGCACGTGTTGCATGTATTAACGAAATCCCAGGAACTTAAATTTTGCGAAATTTGAAGTAAATGATCAATTCTATCAGTTTCGTATAACATTAGTTTCGAATAGAATTGGTTGTCATTCGGTTCGATTTCCTCACAAAGTGAAGGTGTCGAGGGTGTAAATTTATTATTCTTTATTAACTTCCGTATTTTTTTCTTGGGACGAGTTTTCATGCTAGTCGCTAACTCTTCTGACATCCTTCTCACATTAGTGGGCTTATTCTAAAGTAAAACTGCCTATAATTATTATTTTTATAAATCTGTTTATTATTCTGCTGTAAATCTTATTTTCGCAGTAAAATAAAAAACATCAAATGAATAAAAAACTACCAGAATATGAAAGTCACGATACGAAATACGAAATATTTTTAGTACCAGTAAGTTATATTTAATCAGAATTATTAGATTAGTAAAATTATTTGGTTATTCCATTTAAGAATCCTACATCTGCTAGCAGTGCACGCGATATAAGAAGTATTAAAAAGATTTATATAGGCCTACTGTATATATATTATATTTATTTCTATATTTAAATATTTAATATGTGATAAATAAAATGTTTACTCTAACAGTGCGATTGAGACTTAAATCAATATCATTATAGCTGAATAAATCTGAATAAATACACGGATAAGATATTATCACAATTAGAAATGTTAAAGTTTATAACAGAAATAATAAATAGCAGCCACAATTAATAGTAGGAATGATTTTATTATGTGGTTGTCAGAGCAACTTAGAAGATAGATACTAACTATTCAATAGGAGCTCAGGTATCTAACACCCACCCAGCAAATACAATACAGTTAGTAGCAAGGATATCCATGAGCTGGGTTCTACAGTATAGTGGTTGCTTCCCAGAGCCCGAGCGAGAGACAGGCAAGCAGGCGGTGAGCGAAATTGGAAGAAATGAAAAATCGATTGCATTGGAGCAAGGTTGGTTTGTTCCATGTGGGGTAAAGAGTTTACTGTTTCAGTATGGATATGATAAAAGGCGGCGAGAGATTAGGGTAAATTATTAACTTTATTTAATTTAAATATATCTTCATAGCGAAAAATGGGGGGTTGTGCTTCCTCAGACCAGACCTCAACTGATATATGGTACCAATCGAAATTATTCACAACTAAATGAACGAAAAATCAGTAATAATAATATCTTACATGCGCCTAACGGTTTTCTGCTATTAGGCCCATCATATTCTCTTTACAAAATGACACAACTGGTATTTAATGTGAATCTGTATTCTATAATTCTCCATGAATTGAGGAGACGGGGGGTGGGGGGGGGGGGGGGGGGGACTGGACGAAAATCCCATCTTGTCGAATTAACATCCCGCCTCAACGTTGGAAAGAAGCAGGTTACAGTGGCGCGTTATTCTAACCAAAACAATAAACTAAACACAATAGAACAGCAGGTTACAGTTTTAATTTTGAGAGTAATCAGCTGTTATTTGCGTCCAATTTCCCCTGGGGAGGGATGAATTTTCATTACATCCAGAATCCCCCCCCCCCCCCCAACCCATTGCATGTTACCTCCACATTCCAATTACTAAAAAGTTAATAATTACCGGAACTTACTTATATCACTTATATTTATTAAATTATTAAACGCAATTAATTAATTAATTTAACATAATATAATATATTTTGCACATAATATTTCAATGCCTAAACTACTCTGGTACCAAATAGATCCTATCTATAGGCAATAAAATCCTTGCATATTACTACAACTACAAACTGTAGTACTACCGGTATCTATTACCCTGGCCTGGGTGGGTACTAGTGTTTAAACGGGATCCCGATTTTCGGGATCGGGATTGCAATTTTGGATTCATTTCCTTTAAGTTAATAGTGTAGTGGCGGGTTTTTGGTAACACTCACTTTATTTTACACTTCTGAAATATTAGTGAGATAAAGTTATATTAAAATTATTTTGCAATTGATTCCTGGATGTTTACTGACATAGAAATTCGTTATAATCGAAACATATCCGTTCTGCTGGAACTATTTATCAGATATTAAACAAATTTACTTAACTATATTTACTTCGAGATCCCGGTACTAAAAAGTCGGGATAGGGATTGCATTTTTAGCCGGGATCCCGGTTTTTCGGGATCTGGATCCCGTTTAAACACTAGTGAGTACTGTAACACAATAATAATAAACTAATAACTCGGCACCAATTCTGGGATAACAGCTAAAACGTTTGTTACAGCACATTGGCACCCGGTGCTTAATCCTTTAGTTATAGAATTTATTATTTTTAATTAAGTCAAGCAATTATTATAGAAGTATAAAACTACCGGTAGGTATAGAAACTAAAATGGAACTGATGGATGCAATCAGTGAGAGTCAGCCATTCGTCGGATTCTTAATGCAACTCTTAAAGATCACGCGAGCCAGGTATCTACAGTGGGGTCGTGATTGGTGAATGTTTGTGATGCTGCTTCACAGTTGTTAGTTAATGCACACATACACACACTACTCTTGATTGTTTCACATTGATTTAATTGTTTCCTATTATGACTTAATTTAGCGAAGTCCTAATAATATATACAGCTTCACCTCTAGAATAATCATGTAGTATAATATACAAAACCGCTTATCATTTAGTGAAGTTAATATCACTTGCGTAATTTAATAACTATTCCCATTAATCCAAATGGAGTGACGCCAATATTCGACGTTATTATAACACCATTATTTTATGAAAATTGAAACTGATATAATATTCAATTTAAAACCTGTAAACAAATTAGTTTCTGTCATCAATATATTCGAAGCGATTCAATTCTAAGCAGACAGCCGCATATATGAATAACTGTGATTGGTTCTACCGTTAAGCAGTTTTATCCCAAAATTGTAACATTACTCAACGCCGTTAGTATTAACAGCGAGTTGTTATTTAGCACTTTACAACTTTAGAGGACATTACAGCATTGTATTGGCCTGTACATTTAGTATTGTATTTGGTGTTATCCGTTAAGTAATGTCCCCGTTCCCCTTAGTGGACATTACTTAACGCCGTCATGGTTACCACGTAAACAATAAGTGGAAATTTGCCTGACAGCCAGATAGGCCTACTGCATTACCTACCGGTAGGCGGGTTAGCTATTAATAACCAGTAGGGCCTATCTATATTATAACATGGCTCCAAACGCCACCATAAATATAAGCTAACTTATTTATAACATAATTTATGTCAATTTTACATTTATTTATACAGCAACTAATATAATTTGTGCAGTTTCTATCACTTATAATGTATATGTACAATCATTTCGTAATGTTACAATTTTTGAATAAAACTACATTACATACTTGTTGCAAAGTACTTTACAGTGTTCTGATCCTCGTGGCTTTATTTTCCGTCACTCACTAACGTTCGTTCGTGTAACAAAGCCACTCGGATCATCACACTGTAAAGTGCTACTTTACACACACAAGTATGTAAATAGTTATTACACCACTTGAAAGTAATTCTTTACTATACTTTACTGCAAAAGGTTAGACACATTGGCACAGAATAGCTCGTGGTTTTACTAGCAAGTTAAACGTATTTATTATGGGCAGTGTAGTTCATTAAGTATACCATATTCGTTAGCAAAGTTTATCCTAAAAAATTATCAAAAGTATCACATCGTACGTCCTCCTATGTGTATTCTGGAATATCACATTGGGAAGGCCGTCTTATAAGTAAATAATTCATATCATTTGAGAGATTCTGAAATTTCTATTAAACTTTTGAGAAATTTTCATGTAACTTTTGGGAATTTTTGCACAACCTTTGTAAACGGAAATGATAGCGCTTTAGGAACCCCCAACCCGCTGCGATTAAATCAATCCGTATACAAATACCGAACGGAAACCATAAACATCTGCGGTAGGTACACGAGTCACCATAGAATCCACTCACTCTACGGAATTAAACCTCGCCGGCAGTTCCGGTTTATCTACAGAAATAACTCCGCGTTTAGAACAATTGTTTTCAATCGAATCCGAAACCGAAACTTTACTAGTTTCTGTTATATTTGCGACAGTTGCTGATTGGTCACTTGCACCGCATGTACAGGGATGTTGTTCCCCGGGAGTCTTGGGATTATTCATAGGAGACGGAGAAACCGTTTTAGAGGATTTTAATTCTTCCATCGACGACTTGCTCCTAAGTCTCGACAAACCTGTATTTTTATCGTCTTCAATTTGTATTGACATTCGTCTGAGAAAAAAAAGAGAATTCCGCTATAAAAAATATCTTTGATTGACTTGAGGACATAACATTCCTTGAGAATAAACAATATAAATATTTTGTGTCAACATACCTACCAGTCCTCGCCCAAAAGTCGACAATTCCTCATCGCTATTTTGTCAGAAAAACCAACATTTTGTTAATTACAACAGTTCCATATTGAAAACTTTCACAATAAATATTTACAGTTTGAAATATACGGTCTAATACAATTACAAACATATACTTACTGCGATACGTAGCTCTGGAGATCAGCTGGTTCAAAGTCATCCTTAGCGGTGGATAATCTAATCGATAAAAAATATACGAATTAATTTAATTATTTACGAAAAAAATCTATTAGTACACGGCTCCCGTCTATGACATGGGATATTATAAAAAATTTAGTTCCAGTTAAATAACTGGGTGCCAATCTTGGTATAGAAGTCGGTCCCACCCCTACCATCGGGTAGCAGCTATCGAAAGAGGAGCCTTTGGGTCGCCTGCTTCACGAAACGGTTGTACTGGTTTTTTAGATTCCTCTAAAAAATAGCAACAGAGAAAATTGCCATAGCCATAGCACATTACTGTAATGCTAAATGTATAACGTATAAAACAGTTTCAGTGTATGGTACGGACCTTGGAGTTAGTTTACCACTGGATGGAGTCGCTGGGTGGTTGCTCGTCATTCGTTCCAAGAAGTTATCGAAATCTCTCCAGGTGATGTTGTTGTGTAAAGTTTCGAGATCAGTGAGTCCGTGCATCATATGGGAAGCCTCAACAACTAAAATAACGATCGTAATCTTATAATTTAACTTCCTTTTTTTTCCATGATTGCATCTCTCTCAATGTCACAGCTATTTACTATGTCGGCTGTTTACTAAGTTGTCCTGTCTAATAGTCATTGTTTGTAGCTTGTTATCACCTCATTTTCCTGAATTATCTTACATAATATAATATCGCCGGTTTTGTTTGGCCGAGTTTTAATTTTACATTTGGTTACATTAAATTCAATTTGTCAGCCGTGAGACAATAAAATGGACAAAACACTGGCCGTGGCGGGTTTAAAAACAACAATTTCAAAATAAACAATTTGCAAATAACAATTGAATATAATTTTGGTGGTTGTCTGCACAGGAAGAAGCACCTTTCTAAAGAAAATATTTAACCTTGGGTGCATAAGTAAAAGAGTGGAACCTCAACAACAATGAGCTATTAATTCCTTTGTTAACAACAATCATAATCCATACATTACCTTTGGACATAAAGGTGAGAGCAAAACACAGATAAACAATTCATGAAATGTGCGTTGGGGAGGGATGCTTTCATGTCGTCGGTGTTTGGACTAAGAAAACATGTAAATAGTCACGGCATGAAATACTGTATGTTCAATCATTCGATGGAAGTAAATGTTTCAGCAAAACTTTTAATTCAATCAATTTTTAATACATTTGGTTGCGATTAACAGAACTGATTTCTCAACAAATGGATCTAATTGGAAAAAATTAATTCCTTATACACAACGGTGATAGCTGATAGCTAATGTACGTAGAAAGTTTATAGAGGATTCCAAGGAATACGTCCAAAAGGGCGCGTTCTACTCTAACGACTTGGGGGATATTAAGCGGAAAGATCACTGGGTTTGGTGATACATTCGCCACGCCATTGACATATGCGGCGCTGCGGCGAGAAACATCCAGCGAAACTTCCTTTGTCGCAAAGAATTCGGCGTTAAAAACGCGATGGATTCCTCTAAAGCCAATGAGTTACTATCAAGTACAGTTTTGTTTTGGGTGAAGACGACAACTTTGGCAATAAGATCTTTACCATCAGAAACAAAGTCTACCACAAAACACAAAGCGAAACGTCTGCTTTTATTCATCTTTGAGGAAATCGACGAGGTCTCGATATTGGCGGTGGTAATCGATGGGGATTAACAGCTTCGATTTGCCTTTGTTCAGGTTTATAGTAAAACTGCCACAAGAGTTTCTATCCAGAGCGGTCGGCTTATATTCTTATAAGTGAAATGCCGTCAGTATTCGCGACAATGTGGAGGTTATTCGTGAAGCCAATTGTAGGTAAACGCTGCGCGCAAAGTATCAGGTTAGTGGCTGAATTGGAGCTCGTAGAGTATGTGGACCTCGGAAACATGAATGGGCGGCTCAAAAGCTGAAGCTCAAAAGCGCGTTGCGCGCGAAAGATAAATGACTCTGAATAACTTCGTTAATAAAGGAAAAACAATTTACAAACTACAGTCAAGTCTTATGTTGTGGTGTATTATGTCTTGTAATGTCTGTAAAGCCTACAGTACTCATCATTGGTTACATGTTTAACTGCGGTGAAACTGGTGAAATATCGCCCGAGAGGCCGAGACACTTTCTTAATGCTTGTTTCTAAAAATTGAAAGCAAAAAGGATTCTGGAAGAGTACTTACCCCCGGCGCGTTTTGGCATTTCGGCTAGAAGTTCCTCTGAGAAATATTCCAGGAGGTTGGGCGCAGAGCAGGACAGATTGAGGGCGTATAGGGGATGTAGGTTGCCACTACCCTCACTGCGACGCACTGTAAATACAATATACGGGGGTATCAGCTTGGATGAGTGACAATACCGAGTAATGTTTAATGGCTACCAATTAAAGTCACCAAAAATTGATGTAAATTTCAACAAAAAAATTATTTTACACCAAACTAAATAATGTGACCGTGAATGATAAAAAAATTATTCAACCCCAAATAAAATTATTCCAACACCAAAATAAATTTTTCAACACCAAAAACAATTATTCAACACCAAAACCAATTATTCAATACCAAAATAAATAAATGCTCCCCAAAACCAATTATTAGCATCAAAATAAATGACAAAACCCCGAAAATAATTACAAATTTTCCCAAAACAAATACATTTTGCCCAAAATAAATACATTTTCGCCCAAAACAAAACATTTTCCCCCAAAACAAATACATTATCGCCCAATATAAATACATAATCCCCCAAATTAAATACTACTGCAGCAATTAATAGGCGTAGCACTTCCAGGAAGTTAGACAAAAAACTGCAGTAATACTGAAACCTAATAACAGTACTGCTATATAATACTGAAACCTAATATGGCATAGGCCATAGGCAATAACAGATAAGCAATATAGGCCTAGAGGTACGAATACCGTAACTGAAGCATAGCAACTGGATGCCCAATGCGTAGTTAATATAAAATATTTGGTGCTGGAATAATTTTTTAGGTTGACAAGTAATTATTTTTGGGGGATGAATAATTGTTTTCAATAATTGTTTTTGGGGGAAGAATAATTGTTTTTTTTGGGGAATCAATAATTGTTTTTGGGGGATGAATAATTGTTTTTGGGGGATGAATATTGTTTTTGGGGGATGAATATTGTTTTTGGGGGATGAATAATTGTTTTTGGTGAGAGGGATATTCAAAATTGGGGGATGTGAATTGGTGCTACAAAAAAATATATTTGGTGCAAAATAATTTATTTTGGTGTTAAATCATCTAATTTGGGGTGGCATTCAATTAGTGGCGATGTTTAATAACTTGGGCGATGAGATTTATTCCATGTTAATGAGCCGAACGAGTGATTTTCTAATATTCATTTATTTGGTTGGTATGCTAAGTTAATTGACCTGATGTAAATAATAAATTGATATTCAAAAATTCACAAACACATTATTTTTTAAGTTTTAAAAATATAATTTTCGATAGGATAAATTACATTTAATTATAATATATATCAAGAGGATTAATTAAAAAAAACAAGCATGTTTAATTAAAACAAGCATGGGCATTCAATAGCATGCTAACACACAACTAAATATAAATTAATGATAGGATAATGTCCTTTGATTATACTATCTGATGCTTTAATATAATGTTGTCTAGGACTAGTATTGATGGTAATTAGTGGCCCTGATTAATAATTAATGAACTTATTACGAGATAAAGGCTATTTATCATATGGCCGCTCATTATCAAATAATTAACATTTTCGTAGACTAATGAACGCTTGGAAAATATAGGCAAAACTATTGATTTAAATAACTTGATTGACAAAATTATATGGCGAAGTTTTATAATCGCAAGTATTAATTTAAAAAAAAATGCTTTAACATGCTGATGGTAGCGCCAACACCCATTGGCTTAGGGATAACATGCGTATGGATTCGAAATTTATATTCTTAAGCCCCGTTTCCACAATGTCACCAGCGGTAATTAATAGTATCAACTACATAGATGAAGAGGAACACTATGGTGAAAAGTAGTTTCATTTTAAGGGAAAAAAAAATTTATTTTTAAGACGATTTTAATGGTTGTAATCTGGAGGTCAGCCGAGGAGTCACGTAGAAACGGAACTTAAGATCTCAAGATAAATAAACCGACCGCTTGTTTCTCCTTCCGCTGGTTTACCGGATTGAACCTCGGAATCTTTCTCCCCTTCCGAGTCGCTCATCTCCGCAGATTCCGGCGAGGTTTGCGCGTTCGGCGAGACTCCGGGCGTTCGGACTACCTCCGGGATGAGTCGTCGCACTCGCGTCGTCGTGGCAACCTGGCTCGGCGTCCCGACAACCCGACTCGGCGTCCCGACAACCCGGCTCGGTGTCCCGACAACCCGGATCGGAGCCGCGGCTACCCGAGCCGAACCGAAGCCCCGCAGTCGGACCGCCGACCTCCGTGACGGACTTCCCGAACCGTAGCCTCGCTTCGAAGTACGGATCCGGGCGGGAGTCAGCAGCATAGAAACCGGAAAGCTTTTACGGGAACTCGTAGGCAACTGGAGGGGAATAAGTTAACTCGTAAAAGGTAACATTTATTTACTCCAAAGTCTTTAAACCTTTCCCAGAACTCTAAGAACATTCCCAAGAATAATTTTCAACTCGAACACATTTATCGGAATGGACTAGGCCTAAGTCAATCCGTATCTTTTCAATCTCATACCATTCATATATTATTTTTTAATATTAGTCTTCCTCAATATTAAACGAAGGCGGCAGATGAGTAATAGCATTGCCTACATGCATGGCATGGCCTTTAAGTAGGCCATGGTAATAGTAACCTCTATGAACCCACGGCCCCGCCGCCCCACCCCTAATAAAATCGGATTGAATTGAATGATGGATTAGATTGAATTGAATCAAGTTTGACATTCCTATTTCATCCCGGGTGAGTCAAAATTTTCATTTTCGCGTTTAAAAACTTTAGCTACAAACACTTCAAAAAATTGTCTCCGTCGATATAACAATTATTCTTCTTCGTTATAGATATTTGTTGATCTCGTCCGATTTGGAATCCTTGTACGAATTAATCACGGCAATCACAAATAATAATAATAATATCCGTGGTGCCACTGCTGTGGAAATAAAATGCTTGTAGCAAAAGTTTGGAAGTTTCGGGAAATCAAACTATAACCAGCCGGTTAAATCGGCTGTGATTGGCTAATTACTGATCTGACGTCACAACACGGTGCCGCAACTCAGTAGAATAGTTTGTTGTTGCTTACCGGGACTTCATTAAGTTTGGTGAAGATACACATTATTTAATAGTAAGTGGCACCCAACTTAATGAAGTAAGTAAGCAACTACAAACTTTTGCACAGCAATAACGCAACGCTGTGTGCATAAAGTGTAAGAGGTAATTTGGAAATTGCAAACAGCATTTTATCAACGTTAAATTAATTTAGGTATCAAAAGACGCGCAAGATTCTCCACTTTCTATTGATATACAGGAGCGAAATAATTGAGATTTACTGTGTATTTGAAGTAAACTTAAAATAAAAGGTTAAATATAAGGTAGCATCGACTTGTGACGTCAGATCTGCATTCTGCAATAGCCAACCACAGCCGACTTTCAATAAGACTTCGCGCACTTACTTAAACCTGTGTTTTAAAACCGTGTAAACAGTTTGCTTGTGTTTAGTTTAACACGCCAGGGCACTTTGTTACCCCTTTTTTCAATTGTATCTGATGCCCAAACAATATTTTCTCACACCAACCCTATTATGTACTGTATAAGCATGGGTTAGTACGGCATACAGGTACACTAATTAAAACATAAGCAAGCAGCTATTAGGAAAACTCCAAAAATTAACCACTATAATAGCTAAGCGAAGCAAACGGAGGCAGAACATTTTGTTACAAAATTAGCAGTAAATAAATTAAAACAAAGCAGTATAGCCACTGAATGAACGAAAAATGATAGCAGAAGAGATAACCTGCTGACTTTGGACTGTCTCTTAGCAACAGATAACAATGACGACGGCTATATGCCACTGGAAATAGGAGTAGTTCAATTAATGTCTCCATGGAGTCTAGGCAGGGTGACTAATCACTCAAGGTATTTATAAAGTTATTTTGATTCCAAACAGGTATTTGTTTAGGCAACCAACGCCAGCTGATATATTAGTTAACTAAATCTATTGTCATTTTTGAACCACAAATTATAATACCATTTCCTGGGCTAGCTTGTTTCCATGACAATGATGACTCATCAGTGACGTCAGCATAACCAAAGGATCTACGTCGGGATGATGGCAGACTGCGGCCAGACTGTTAATAGGTGAAAATACAAATAATTAAAGGGCTACGAGCAATAAACAATTAAGGTTTGGGTAAAAAAAAATCACATAAAAAATAACTTAACTAAACACTTTCATATAGGCCCTACATATTTTTGAGGTTGTAAACAATAATCACATAAGGCTCGCCCCACGATAGAAAAACAGGAAATACAAGTTATAGAAGAAAGTTATTTTTGAAACTTTATGAAATTATGAAGAAAAGAATACTGAATAAAATTGTATTCTTAAATTGTTACTTTTCGCTCGAGTATACCCCAAAATCGGGAGAAAAAGGGTCTCCCTAGGGAATGAAATAACCCGTAGGATTGGTTGAATTTACTTTTTCCCGGTGAAAAAGGTAACATAAATTATTTTTGGTGGAATTTCTTAAATTTTATTACATTTGTTTTAAGAGCATCGAAGTAGAAAAGGTTTGCACGTAATTTTTGAGCAAAATTCATGCGTACACCCAAAAGTTGTTGCCACTTTAGTGTCTGCAAGGCGTTTATTAGATTATTAAATTATTTAACATTGAGTTAGGCAGCATCGGGAGTTAAAGTGTACAATAATTTGAATCGCAGTAACTATGGAAGCAATATAGTAAAATACTACAGTTCAATTTATTTTACTTTACTATATCGCTCTATCATTTAATTAAGAATCGCAGGCATTAAGCAAGAAAAAGTAGACATTTAAGAAGAAAACTACGTTATACAAGGGAAAAAAACGTAGATAATTTTTTCAATATTTTCTCGAGTTTGACCCTTTATTAACCGGTATAATGCCCGGAGATTGGTGAAAAAAAGTACAACTTTTTACTACATTTTTTTCAATGTAATACGTAAATTTATTCTTAAATTAGTACTTTTTTTTGTTGCTCAATAATTACTATAACACTTAAACTGGTAGAGACACATATTTGTGTTTTCAGAATACAGTGTTGACTTGGTCATGTATATATTTCGTTGTTGTATTGACTTGGTAAAAACACAAATATGTGTTTACACTTTTATGTCACGAGCTGGTCTAACCATTTTAGAAACTACGTTTCGAGTTGGTATGAACACAAATTTGTGTTTCAGTAAGTATTGTCTGTCTTGGTGAGATGTTTTGTATGAGTTTTATCCCACTTGGTCAGCGTTTTTCTTTGGATATTATAATTATTTAGATGTTTATGTACAAAAATCTTTCTATTAAAATAAGGAGAAAATTGTTTTTTTTTTATTGTATTGATGTATTTTACATTAAATACAATATTAAACAGTTTAACATTTAAGACAGGCAGTAACAGTTTTAATCAGTTAGATAAACAGTTAATCAGAGTCAGAGTTAATGTGGCTATCATCTGTTTATTATCATAAATAAGTTTCTCAAATTTGATAACATGAATCGAATGAATACCGGAGTAGAAAAGTTTTCCACATCATAAAAAAATATCCATCCAAATAATGATGGTAGTTAAAAGAGTAAAATATAGTTATTTTCTTCCACAGTGGGTCTAGCAATCCGATGATACTAAAAGGAAGTAACGAAGAACCATTTATATAAGTTTGTGGGGTGTGGGAATATTGCAGCCGAAGTCTTGAGATTCAGTTATTGTTATACTGTGAAGCATACCTGTGGGAAAACCTAATGTGTGGGCGTTGGGGATGCCAAACTGGCGGATATGAGGTATCGGAAGAAAGCCCATAAGCAGGGCTATCTAGTAGTGGTAATCCTTTGTTCATCCGAGATAATGTTAAAATACGGCCATTACTTAAACTTTTCTATATTTTAGAATCTTTCTCACACCACTGTTTCTGCCATAGTGGGCGATTCGAGATGATTCAACTACCATTGTGTAGCTCTACATTCAAGCGATTGAATGGCGGTAATGATAAACCCATAGGGATTCATTAAGTAGTAGTATTATAAGAATACGTAAAATATGTCTAAAACATAAAAAAAGCGTCACCACCAATTGGATAGCCGCTCAGGCAAACACATATTTGTGTTCTTACCAACTCGGAGAACGTCAATCGATGTTTTCCCACCAGTTAGCGTACATTCACATAAAACACAAATTTGTGTTTCTACCAAGTCGAAACAAAAGTAAATGAAGACGCTGACCAGTTTAAGTGTTAATAAACGGTAGAACGAAACAGTGTTCCAAAATAAATTGAACTGTATATGTATTAAATAAAAAAAGAATAATTCTTCTCAATAGGCACACAAACTATTATCATTTTGGATGATAATTATTAGTAAAATAATTTGTCGGGGAAAATAATAAGCAGCTCGTCATCATTAATAATTGTGACATCCTACACACAAAACAAGATTTCCCCGTTTGAAAAAAAGTGTTGTAAGCTTTCAATTTCACATACCACTCTAAATAAATATCACTAAAAATTTAAAATTTCATTGTGTCCCGCAAATAGTAATAGGGGCCATTCTTACGTGCGTGGCAAAACCGCTTAGTTGATGATTAAGAACACGAGTTATGCGCCGTATAAGAGTTTTCGAAACCGCCGTGTTCGTCGAGCCACGAAGACTAGGTGAGCTTTGGCGCAGTGGTATAATTAGTGGACCGGACCGTGCCAATAATAGCCAGATCTACTAATTGTACTGAACTACGCAAAAGACCATCTATAAACATCGTGATGTGCGAATGTCACTACGTACGTGTCCTTCGTGACTGCTAAGTGACCAACATCAGGGTAATGAATTCTTGGAATGGATGAGTTTCCATTGGCGGACTCTAGCGTAGTTGTGACGAATCTCTCTCGTTCCAGAATATCTCCGCAAAGGCTAAATCCGAACGGGTTAGCATAAACAAATATATGGGTAAATCACTTAATCAGTAATGAATCAGTTATAGGGAATAATAGGTTAATTTCAACAAGATCAAAACGTAAGTTCTCTTATAAAAAACAAAAAGAGATGAAGTGGTATGCCCGCGCTAGTGGTCTAAGATGTAACATAACGGATGGGTGTTGAATATCAATGAAATATAAGGTCTAAAACACTAGCAAGGTAATTTACATTACGTCTATATTTAACATACCGCAAACAAGCTAACAGTAAGTTAGCTTGGATAGAAAATGCCGTTATCTAATTCTTATAAACCTAGGGTTATATTTCGTGTATTATAATTTGATCATGATCAGTACCGGTTAGGAATGAAGTAGGATAAGAAAAGTTTAATATTTATCAATTAGCCAGGCTTATATAGTGTAGTACTATAAATAATAATATTTAACTAATTAGAATTTCTAGTAACACCAACCTGGGATCTAAGGTTCGATGACCGAGGGGTGGTGGCTGACCGGGTGTTCTTGTCAAGAGATCTTCTTAGCGAGAGTGGGGATCTGTTGAACTTGGATTGGTGCTGGCGGGATGGCTGCTCGTGTAGTACAGAGTCGGCAACCAACGACCGGTCGCGATGTACCTGGGACCCGGACCCACCCTGGACCCGTTTAACACCCTCACTAGAACGACGGATAGACTTATCCTGTGTCATCGAGGACTGTTTAATGACGTCACTGGGTATTGAATTGGAACTAGACGCTTTTGGTTTAGAGAAAGATGTCGCTTTTTTATTATTGTTTGTTTGACATGCAGATCTCGACCTCGCTGGTTGAGCGCTGCAAGTTCTACTGGATTCAGTTTGAGAACCCGAACTAGTTTCTGATTGAGTACAAATATGTGTGGCTTTAGTTTGAGGGCAAGTTTTACTGGTTTCTGTTTGCGCTAAAATGGTTGTGGCTTCTCTTTGTGCACAAGTGTTAGTGGTTTCAGTTTCAGTATACGGTATACCGCTTACTGTTTGAGAACAAACTTTTTTAGTTTCGGTTTGAGCACAAGATCCAGTTGCTTCAGTTAGTCCACAAATTGTAGTGGTTTCGGTTTGAAGACAATTAATAGTGGCTTCTCTTTGCGCGGCTGTTGAACAAATTGTTTCGATTCGAGAACAAGAAACACAGACTCCTAATCCTGCGCTCGCGACATCAGCTTTTAGTGTAGGATTTGCAGTAGATCCTGTTTGCCCTTCAACGCCAATGGCGCCCGGATGTTTAGCAATTACGTCGTTAATAACCGCGTCTGGCACCATCTCCGACAATGTCGGTTCAGACTGCGTGGATTCCAGCTTTAAGTGAGAACCGGTAATATTAATCCTCTGACGAGAAATATTAGTATTGGAAGAATGCAAGTCTGAGACGCAACCCCCATCGACGAGACCACCGGAATCAGTTGGAGTTGAATCCGATACGCAATTAACGGGTTGGGTGCCGGTTGTCACTGTCGTTGTGGTTGTTGTTGCTGTTGTTGAAAGAGTTGTTACTCTTGCTGTTGATGCTGTCGTTGTCGTTGATATGGTAGTAGATAAGTTAGCCTTCAAATCGTTGCCCTACAAAAAAAAACGATTAAAATAAAGTATTGTAGGTGGTGTGTTAGGTTGAATGAAATAACGAAACCTGTAGCGCTTCAACCCCGAGATACTCACGTTCAACCCCTAGCAACTCAGCTTCAACCCATAGGAACTCACATTCAACTCCTAGGAATTCACCTCCAACCCCTAGGAACTCACCTTCAACAACTACTAGGAACTCACCTTCAACAACTACTAGGAACTCACCTTCAACAACTACTAGGAACTCACCTTCAACCCCTAGGAACTCACCTTCAACCCCTAGGAACTCACCTTCAACCCCTAGCGACTCACCTTCAACCCCTAGGAACTCACCGTCAATCCCTAGGAACTCACCCTCAACCCCTAGGAACTCACCTTCAACCCCTAGGAACTCACCTTCAACCCCTAGTAACTCACCTTCAACAACTCCTAGGAACTCACCTTCAACCTATAGGAACTCACCTTCAAAAACCCCTAGGAACTCACGTTCAATCCCTAGAAACAGACCTTCAACTCCTAGGAACTCACCTCCGACCACTAGGAACTCACCTTCAACCCCTAGGAACTCACCTTCAACCCCTAGGAACTCACCTTCAACAACCCCTAGGAACTCACGTTCAATCCCTAGAAACTCACCTTCATCTCCTCGGAATTCACCTTCAACTCCTAGGAACTCACCTCCGACCACTAGGAACTCACCTTCAACCCCTAGGAACTCACCTTCAACCCCTAGGAACTCACCTTCAAACCCTAGGAACTCACCCTCAACCCCTAGGAACTCACCTTCAACCCCTAGGAACTCACCTTCAACCCCTAGGAACTCACGTTAAATAACCCCTAGAAACTCACCCTCAACCCCTAGGAACTCACCTTCAACCCCTAGGAACTCACCTTCAACCCCTAGGAACTCACGTTCAAAAACCCCTAGAAACTCACCATCAACCCCTAGGAACTCACCTTCAACCCCTAGGAACTCACCTTCAACAACTACTAGGAACTCACCTTCAACCCCTAGGAACTCACCTTCAACCCCTAGCGACTCACCTTCAACCCCTAGGAACTCACCTTCAATCCATAGGAACTCACCCTCAACCCCTAGGAACTCACCTTCAACCCCTAGTAACTCACCTTCAACAACTCCTAGGAACTCACCTTCAACCCATAGGAACTCACTTTCAAAAACCCCTAGGAACTCACATTCAATCCCTAGAAACAGACCTTCAACTCCTAGGAACTCACCTTCAACTCCCATGAACTCACCTTCAACCCCTAGGAACTCACCTTCAACCCATAGGAACTCACCTTCAACAACCCCTAGGAACTCACGTTCAATCCCTAGAAACTCACCTTCAACTCCTAGGAACTCACCTTCAACTCCTAGGAACTCACCTCCGACCACTAGGAACTCTCCTTCAACCTCTAGGAACTCACCTTCAACCCCTAGGAACTCACCTTCAACAACCCCTAGGAACTCACGTTGAATCCCTAGAAACTCACCTTCAACTCCTAGGAACTCACCTTCAACTCCTAGCAACTCACCTCCGACCACTAGGAACTCACCTTCAACCCCTAGGAACTCACCTTCAAACCCTAGGAACTCACCCTCAACACCTAGGAACTCACCTTCAACCCCTAGGAACTCACCTTCAACCCCTAGGAACTCACGTTCAATAACCCCTAGAAACTCACCCTCAACCCCTAGGAACTCACCTTCAACCCCTAGGAACTCACCTTCAACCCCTAGGAACTCACGTTCAATAACCCCTAGAAACTCACCATCAACCCCTACGAACTCACCTTCAACCCCTAGGAACTCACCTTCAACAACTCCTAGGAACTCACCTTCAACCCCTAGGATTCACCTTCAACCCTAGGAACTCGCATTCAACCCCTAGGAACTCACCTTCAACAACTCCTAGGAACTCACCTTCAACCCCTAGGAACTCACCCTCAACCCCTAGGAACTCGCATTCAACCCCTAGGATTCACCTTCAACCACTAGGAACTCACCCTCAATCCCTAGGAACTCACCTTCAACCCCTAGGAAATTACCTTCAACCCCTAGGAACTCGCATTCAACCCCTAGGAACTCGCATTCAACCCCTAGGAACTCGCATTCAACCCCTAGGAACTCGCATTCAACCCCTAGGAACTCACCTTCAAGAACTCCTAGGAACTCACCTTCAACCCCTAGGAACTCCCCCCAACCCCTAGGAACTCGCATTCAACCCCTAGGATTCACCTTCAATCCCTAGGAACTCACCCTCAACCCCTAGGAACTCACCCACAACCCCTAGGAACTCACCTTCAACCCCTAGGAACTCACCTTCAACCCCTAGGAACTCGCATTCAACCCCTAGGATTCACCTTCAACCCCTAGGAACTCCCCCTCAACTCCTAGGAACTCACCCTCAACCCCTAGGAACTCGCATTCAACCCCTAGGGTTCACCCTCAACCCCTAGGAACTCACCCTCAACCCCTAGGAACTCACCCTCAACCCCTAGGAACTCGCATTCAACCCCTAGGATTCACATTCAACCCCTAGGAACTCACCTTCAACCCCTCGGAACTCACCTTCAACCCCTAGGAACTGACCCTCAATCCCCAGGAACTCACCCTCAACCCCTAGGATTCACCTTCAACCCCTAGGATTCACCCTCAACCCCTAGGAACTCACCCTCAACCCATAGGAACTCACCTTCAACCCCTAGGAACTCACCTTCAACCCCTAGGAACTCACCTTCAACCCCTAGGAACTCACCCTCAACCCCAAGGAATTCACCTTCAACCCCTAGGAAGTCACCTTCAACCTACAGGAACTCACCTTCAACCCCTAGGAACTCACCTCCAACAACTCCTAGGAACTCACCTTAAACCCCTAGGAAATCACCTTCAACCCCTAGGAACTCACCTTCAACCCCTAGGAACTCACCTTCAACCACTAGGAAATCACCCTCAATCCCTAGGAACTCGCATTCAACCACTAGGAAATCACCCTCAATCCCTAGGAACCCACCCTCAACCCTTAGAAACTCACCTTCAACCCCTAGGATCTCACCCTCAATCCCTAGGAACTCACCCTCAACCCCTAGGAACTCACCCTCAATCCCTAGGAACTCACCTTCAATCCCTAGGAACTCACCCTCAACCCCTAGGAACTCACCCTCAACCCCTAGGAACTCACCCACAACCCCTAGGAACTCACCTTCAACCCCTAGGAACTCACCTTCAACCCCTAGGAACTCACCTTCAACCCCTAGGAACTCGCATTCAACCCCTGGGATTCACCTTCAACCCCTAGGAACTCCCCCTCAACTCCTAGGAACTCACCCTCGACCCCTAGGAACTCGCATTCAACCCCTAGGATTCACCTTCAACCCCTAGGAACTCACCCTCAACCCCTAGGAACTCACCCTCAACCCCTAGGAACTCGCATTCAACCCCTAGGATTCACATTCAACCCCTAGGAACTCACCTTCAACCCCTAGGAACTCACCTTCAACCCCTAGGAACTGACCCTCAATCCCCAGGAACTCACCCTCAACCCCTAGGATTCACCTTCAACCCCTAGGATTCACCCTCAACCCCTAGGAACTCACCCTCAACCCATAGGAACTCACCTTCAACCCCTAGGAACTCACCTTCAACCCCTAGGAACTCACCTTCAACCCCTAGGAACTCACCCTCAACCCCTAGGAATTCACCTTCAACCCCTAGGAAGTCACCTTCAACCTACAGGAACTCATCTTCAACCCCTAGGAACTCACCTCCAACAACTCCTAGGAACTCACCTTAAACCCCTAGGAAATCACCTTCAACCCTTAGGAACTCACCTTCAACCCCTAGGAACTCACCTTCAACCACTAGGAAATCACCCTCAATCCCTAGGAACTCGCATTCAACCACTAGGAAATCACCCTCAATCCCTAGGAACCCACCCTCAACCCTTAGAAACTCACCTTCAACCCCTAGGATCTCACCCTCAATCCCTAGGAACTCACCCTCAACCCCTAGGAACTCACCCTCAATCCCTAGGAACTCACCTTCAATCCCTAGGAACTCACCCTCAACCCCTAGGAACTCACCCTCAACCCCTAGGAACTCACCCACAACCCCTAGGAACTCACCTTCAACCCCTAGGAACTCACCTTCAACCCCTAGGAACTCGCATTCAACCCCTAGGATTCACCTTCAACCCCTAGGAACTCCCCCTCAACTCCTAGGAACTCACCCTCAACCCCTAGGAACTCACCTTCAACCCCTAGGAACTCACCCTCAATCCCTAGGAACTCACCCTCAACCCCTAGGAACTCACCCTCAACCCCTAGGAACTCACCCTCAACCCCTAGGAACTCACCTTCAACCCCTAGGAACTCACCCTCAATCCCTAGGAACTCACCCTCAACCCCTAGGAACTCACCCTCAACCCCTAGTAAACCACCCTCAATCCATAGGAACTCCCCTTCAACCCCTAGGAACTCACCCTCAATCCCTAGGAACTCACCCTCAACCCCTAGGAACTCACCCTCAACCCTTAGGAACTCACCTTCAACCCCTAGGAACTCACCCTCAATCCCTAGGAACTCACCCTCAATCCCTAGGAACTCGCATTCAACCCCTAGGAACTCACCTTCAACCTCTAGGATTAACCTTCAACCCCTAGGAACTCACCTTCAACCTCTAGGATTAACCTTCAACCCATAGGAACTCACCTTCAACCCCTAGGAACTCACCCTCAATCCCTAGGAACTCACCCTCAATCCCTAGAAACACACCTTCAACCCCTAGGAACTCACCTTCAACCCCTAGGATTCACCTTCAACCCCTAGGAACTCACCTTCAACCCCTAGGAACTCACCCTCAATCCCTAGGAACTCACCCTCAATTCCTAGGAACTCCCCCTAGGAACTCGCATTCAACCCCTAGGAACTCACCCACCTTCAACAACTCCTAGGAACTCACCTTCAACCCCTAGGATTCACCTTCAACCACTAGGAAATCACCCTCAATCCCTAGGAACTCACCTTCAATCCCTAGGAACTCACCCTCAACCCCTTCAACCTCTAGGATTAACCTTCAATCCCTAGAAACACACCTTCAACCCCTAGGAACTCACCTTCAACCCCTAGGATTCACCTTCAACCACTAGGAAATCACCCTCAATCCCTAGGAACCCACCCTTAAACCTTAAAAACTCACATTCAACCCCTAGGAACTCACCTTCAACCCCTAGGATCTCACCCTCAATCCCTAGGAGCTCACCCGCAACCCCTAGGAACTCACCCTCAATCCCTAGGAACTCACCTTCAATCCCTAGGAACTCACCCTCAACCCCTTCAACCTCTAGGATTAACCTTCAATCCCTAGAAACACACCTTCAACCCCTAGGAACTCACCTTGAACCCCTAGGATTCACCTTCAATTCCTAGGAACTCATCTTCAACCCCTAGGAACTCACCTTCAACCCCTAGGAACTCACCTTCAACCCCTGGGAGCTCCTGAAACCCGCGTACCGGGGGTTTTCTTCTTCCTCTGTAATTCCGACCCCGGGACTGAAATGGAGTTCCAGTTTGAACCGCTGATCGCTTCCAGGCTCCTCAGTGGGATCTTCGAACAACATAATAACTATCTGGGTGAGGTAGTTGAGCTCCTGCACCTGGTCTAGGTAGGCCAACGCGTCTCGCCATTGGTCGTCTAGTACCGGCTGTAGGAGACAGGGACTAATAATTAAAGTCGTATAAACTGACACTTTATTAGATTACGAAATATTAACAAGATCTATATCTTATTAAGATATGCCTTAATTCTTAACAATCATGTAAACATCAAATTAATTAATTTAAAAGTTAGTTAATAATTAATTGTGAAATATGAATTATCGAATACAAAATGCAAGATTTATGATAAGTGAATCTAATAAATTTACAAAATCAGGTGTATTATTATTATTTATAATAATAACATTTTGAAATAAGGAAAATAAGCAAGTCAAAAAGTTTCATATAAATATAAATATTGATGGTCAGCAAGGAGTTAATAGAAATGTTAAAATATCAGAAAATTTATTACAATAATTATAGGTAGAAAAATAGTAAAAAGGTAAAATTAGTAAGCTTTACTTGCACAAAAACAAACGACTGAAATTAAATAAAGCAAAAACAGGTGCAGTTCAAATTTGCAGTCGACCTATAAAGTATAAACAATATATTATTACTAATTCCATATAAATTTCTATATTATATTCGACAATATAACAACAACGACAACACTAAACTCACATCGAATATTCCCCCGTAACGCAATATAGAGAGTAGGGAGTGAACGTGGCTCTCGGAAGTGAAGTAAACCCGAGTTCGAACGAAGCGATAAGGCGAGGCCACCGTGCGGGTGAACGCCGGGTTCAATCTGTTCACCTTCTCGTTATCCAGGTTCCGTTGGAGATCACTTCGAACTTTATTGAGTAAAGGGCAACATATCCTTTGGGCTATAACGATCTTCTCGTGCTTTGATATACCGTATTCCTGCAAAATAAAAAGTATAAAAAGTGGCGTTCTTTTAATTGAAAAGCAAGCAAACTGTAAGCTGAAGCCTGAGGCGACCGGAAGGCTTCTCTTCCGATGTCTGCTACCACCTTCAACCCTACCACCTTTGGTGGAGTAGAGATGAGAATTCAAGGCCAAGTATTAACAGATACCCGTTAACGCGGGAACAACTGCCTTATTGAGTGAAATAAAGTAGCACAGAGAGACACGTTTTTACACACAACGATGATAATTGTATCCCACAACCCCTACCGGTAGCATTTCGACATACGCTGATTTGGAGTCTACCAGCTACATAGTTTCGGAGGGTGATTGGGTGCCGGAGGGTGATTGGGTGCCGGAGGGTGATTGGGTGCCGGAGGGTGATTGGGTGCCGGTCGGTGATTGGGTGCCGGACGGTGATTGGGTGACGGACGGTGATTGGGTGCCGGGGGTGATTGGGTGCCGGAGGGTGATTGGGTGCCGGAGGGTGATTGGGTGCCGGACGGTGATTGGGTGCCGGACGGTGATTGGGTGACGGACGGTGATTGGGTGCCGGGGGTGATTGGGTGCCGGACGGTGATTGGGTGCCGGAGGGTGATTGGGTGCCGGAGGGTGATTGGGTGCCGGAGGGTGATTGGGTGCCGGAGGGTGATTGGGTGCCGGACGGTGATTGGGTGCCGGACGGTGATTGGGTGACGGACGGTGATTGGGTGCCGGGGGTGATTGGGTGCCGGAGGGTGATTGGGTGCCGGACGGTGATTGGGTGACGGACGGTGATTGGGTGCCGGGGGTGATTGGGTGCCGGACGGTGATTGGGTGCCGGAGGGTGATTGGGTGCCGGACGGTGATTGGGTGCCGGACGGTGATTGGGTGACGGACGGTGATTGGGTGCCGGGGGTGATTGGGTGCCGGACGGTGATTGGGTGCCGGAGGGTGATTGGGTGCCGGAGGGTGATTGGGTGCCGGAGGGTGATTGGGTGCCGGACGGTGATTGGGTGACGGACGGTGATTGGGTGCCGGGGGTGATTGGGTGCCGGACGGTGATTGGGTGCCGGAGGGTGATTGGGTGCCGGAGGGTGATTGGGTGCCGGAGGGTGATTGGGTGCCGGAGCGTGATTGGGTGCCGGACAGTGATTGGGTGCCGGAGGGTGATTGGGTGCCGGAGGGTGATTGGGTGCCGGACGGTGATTGGGTGCCGGACGGTGATTGGGTGACGGACGGTGATTGGGTGCCGGGGGTGATTGGGTGCCGGACGGTGATTGGGTGCCGGAGGGTGATTGGGTGCCGGAGGGTGATTGGGTGCCGGACGGTGATTGGGTGCCGGACGGTGATTGGGTGCCGGACGGTGATTGGGTGACGGACGGTGATTGGGTGCCGGAGGGTGATTGGGTGCCGGACGGTGATTGGGTGACGGACGGTGATTGGGTGCCGGAGGGTGATTGGGTGCCGGACGGTGATTGGGTGCCGGAGGATGATTGGGTGCCGGAGGGTGATTGGGTGCCGGAGGGAGATTGGGTGACGGACGGTGATTGGGTGCCGGAGGGTGATTGGGTGCCAAAGGGTGATTGGGTGCCGGACGGTGATTGGGTGACGGACGGTGATTGGGTGCCGGAGGGTGATTGGGTGCCGGACGGTGATTGGGTGCCGGAGGATGATTGGGTGCCGGAGGGTGATTGGGTGCCGGAGGGAGATTGGGTGCCGGAGGGTGATTGGGTGCCGGACGGTGATTGGGTGACGGACGGTGATTGGGTGCCGGAGGGTGATTGGGTGCCGGACGGTGATTGGGTGCCGGAGGATGATTGGGTGCCGGAGGGTGATTGGGTGCCGGAGGGAGATTGGGTGCCGGAGGGTGATTGGGTGCCGGACGGTGATTGGGTGCCGGACGGTGATTGGGTGCCGGAGGGTGATTGGGTGCCGGAGGGTGATTGGGTGCCGGACGGTGATTGGGTGCCGGACGGTGATTGGGTGACGGACGGTGATTGGGTGCCGGAGGGTGATTGGGTGCCAAAGGGTGATTGGGTGCCGGACGGTGATTGGGTGACGGACGGTGATTGGGTGCCGGAGGGTGATTGGGTGCCGGACGGTGATTGGGTGCCGGAGGATGATTGGGTGCCGGAGGGTGATTGGGTGCCGGAGGGAGATTGGGTGCCGGAGGGTGATTGGGTGCCGGACGGTGATTGGGTGCCGGACGGTGATTGGGTGCCGGAGGGTGATTGGGTGCCAAAGGGTGATTGGGTGCCGGACGGTGATTGGGTGACGGACGGTGATTGGGTGCCGGAGGGTGATTGGGTGCCGGACGGTG
Organism: Nemertoderma westbladi; assembly: GCA_032718475.1. Taxonomy (NCBI): domain Eukaryota; kingdom Metazoa; phylum Xenacoelomorpha; order Nemertodermatida; family Nemertodermatidae; genus Nemertoderma; species Nemertoderma westbladi. Next base: position 28,842 of record JAUCBJ010007973.1, read on the forward strand.
ACTTGGACTTGTTGACCCGTTGAACATATCAACCTGATTTCTATAAATTTTCGCGTTTTTTATTGTACCAAACGGTAACGAACATTGAAATTAATGGTTAATTAAATAAAGTAACGCAGCCAAGCGCATCGCGTTCAATACCTACCTGGGGTATAACAATATTAGCAAGAGGGCGACTGAGACGGAAAATTTCCCCGGCCAGGTTCTTATCCAATCCGAGACGTTGGTTGTGGAGGTTGTCGTACTTTATACAGTCGTAAATGTCGGGGATTTTAGAGATATCGTAGGAGCCGTGCGTGAAGAAATCTCGTTCCAACTTACACCAACGCTTCCACATCAGCTCCAAAGTTTCGTTGTGATACAGAATAAAGTCTAAAAATATAATCATTGAGGTAAATAATATAATATTATTTTATAAATATTAATGATACAATTATATGATAAATTCAATAGCGAAAATCGAGACCGAATTTAGGTTGCCAAAGCTTCCATGGGCGCTCTGCCGACAAAATAGTGGTACGATTTGATTTTGAAAATAAATCCTACAGTTTTTCAGAAAGTCAAACCTTTCTGTTACACCCGCCGTCAATTTATCATGGAGTATAAGTTAAAATTACAATTTTGGAACCAAACTACAAAAAAATAAAATATTATTGTTGTACCTTGGGGCCTTTCTGATCCTCGGGTCCTTTCTGCCTGAGCGCTACGTTCGTTCGTGTTACAAACCACACGGATCGTTACACATTGTGTAAATTGATACTTTGCACAAATAATTTAATTCTAGAACTTCTCACCTTTGTACTCCGGGGCCTTCTGAATGTCTTTAATGTTATTAGTAAGTTTCTTTATAAGTTCGTGGAGACGTTGGCATGCGTGTCTGGGGTTGCCAACGGCTGTAAGGGCGGCGGATAAGGCAGTAGAACTGCCCCCGGGAAATAAAGTTAGCTGTAACATACGTGATAATGAAAGTAAACTATAATGGCAGTCTAAAAACTTAGATATGAAACCGCAATGTGATCGAATCAATTATTTAGCAATTAATCTAATATTAATTCGGGAGTTAAGGTGATAAAGTGTGAAACAGATAAATTGATTACAGCTTGGTATGGGGCTTGATAAAGTACCAATAAAATACGGTTTACTACACTGAAAAAACACAACCCGGGTTATTTAAAAAAAAACTGCCGGTTTACGCAAAAAACCCCGGGTAAATCTGCAACCAAATTCATCGGGGGTTTTTTGCGAAACCGGCAGTTTTATTTCTAAGAAAACTGGGGGTTTAATTTTCAGTTCAACTGGCGGTTTTATTTATGAAAAAAAACGGTGGTAATTTGGATAAATAATCGTCAATTGCCGAAGCTTCAATTAATTTAAACCTCTGGTTATAGAACAAAAACCCATAGTTTATATTATTAAACCTTTGGTTAATCAATAAAAACCCACAATTTAATAGTATTAAACCTTTGGTTAATCATTAAAAACCCCTAGTTTAATAGTATTAAACCTTTGGTTAATCAATAAAAACCCACAGTTTAATAGTATTAAACCTTTGGTTAATCAATAAAAACCCACAGTTTAATAGTATTAAACCTTTGGTTAATCATTAAAAACCCATAGTTTAATAGTATTAAACCTTTGGTTAATCATTAAAAACCCGCAGTTTAATAGTATTAAACCTTTGGTTAATCATGAAAAACCCGCAGTTTAATAGTATTAAACCTTTGGTTAATCATTAAAAACCCATAGTTTAATAGTATTAAACCTTTGGTTAATCAATAAAAACCCACAGTTTAATAGTATTAAACCTTTGGTTAATCATTAAAAACCCATAGTTTAATAGTATTAAACCTTTGGTTAATCATTAAAAACCCGCAGTTTAATAGTATTAAACCTTTGGTTAATCATCAAAAACCCGCAGTTTAATAGTATTAAACCTTTGGTTAATCATTAAAAACCCATAGTTTAGTAGTATTAAACCTTTGGTTAATCATTAAAAACCCCTAGTTTAATAATATTAAACCTTTGGTTAATCATTAAAAACCCATAGTTTAATAGTATTAAACCTTTGGTTAATCATTAAAAACCCATAGTTTAATAGTATTAAACCTTTGGTTAATCATTAAAAACCCATAGTTTAATAGTATTAAACCTTTGGTTAATCAATAAAAACCCACAGTTTAATAGTATTAAACCTTTGGTTAATCATTAAAAACCCATAGTTTAATAGTATTAAACCTTTGGTTAATCATTAAAAACCCGCAGTTTAATAGTATTAAACCTTTGGTTAATCATTAAAAACCCATAGTTTAGTAGTATTAAACCTTTGGTTAATCATTAAAAACCCCTAGTTTAATAGTATTAAACCTTTGGTTAATCATTAAAAACCCATAGATATTAAACACACAGATATTACCCACAGATATTAAAATCTCCTTAAGAAATATATTTCACAGTCGGACCTACGATTACATAAAATTGTATTTCCATAATGTTGCAAAAATCTGCTTGTTTGGCCGATAAAAAGTACCGATTAAAATAGGTTTAGTTTAGGAAGTAAAAGTTCCATAAGTAAAACAATAGTAAAACTTCGGCACAAGTCTCCAAATATTCCCTACATACACTAAATCACATCTGCACATTGAATGTAAGCACCTCCGTATCTGTCCCTATCCTTACGTAAAACTACGTAATTAACAAATAAAATTTCTCCCTCAGAAACGCTATCATCGAACCAAGATTCAGAGATTGTTAAAACTGCTGGGTTGGACTTTTTGATTAAAATTCGAATTTCGGAAAGTTTGGGAAGCAGAGATCGTGCGTTTAAATGCAAAAAATGCAAACCGTTTTTCTTAAAGAATTGAAAAGTTTCACTCTCAGCATCACTTGGAGTTTGCAGAGGCAATGTGAGGAATGAATCGTTGGTTTCAGTGATGAAAAGGAAGTTGGGTAAAAATACAGCTATTGCAGAGAAAACTTGGCTCAAGATCTGAAGATTGCTTCTGGTGGAGAATAAGTTGGTACTGATTTTCCTAAGATAACATTTTAATTTAAATGTACCGGTACGAATGTGTCACAACTCTCGCATTGGACGATCTTACTCCGAGAGTTTGTTCCTCGTTGACAGACAGGACAGTTTATCTTCGGCGCCCGCGTCCGACTGAGTCCTGGGTTGGTCTCAATATCCCCAGCGAGAAAGAAGACAGAGTTTGACGATTAGGCCTCTAGCAGTCTAGCACTAGCAGTCTAGTTCTGGGAGAAGAGTCCAGACATCGTCTTCCTCGAAGAGAACAGTAGCAGTAGGCCTATGGTAGAGGCTGAATCCGCTCGTCGACCACATCTCCGTCGATTCTTCACAGCAGCTGGAACGGTAGAGACAGGGTATTCCGCAAACCAGCTGACCAGTCCAATACGGGTATCGGGTCCGGGTGGATTGCCGGGCAGCAGGGCAGGGTTACCAGGTTACCCCGCAGTTCAGACAGTCCGCAGGTTCTGCCACCACGAAACGGCCCAGTCAGCCAGTATGATGAAAATCCTGGAGATTAGATGCAGCGACATTATTCTGTAGTCTGACGCAAGAGACAAAAACTGTATATGGTATAGGCCTAGTACCGGTATCTCGATAGCTTATATCACTGTATAAGCAACATAGGCCTGTAGGCCTACCTTCCTACAGCAGTACAGATAGACATTATTGTGAATAGAGTCACATCACATGATACCAGGATTTAGCGCGTCGTTTAAATTTTGCGCCAAATGTGTTTTGAGGTTGGACTTTTGGTATCATCTGCTGTGACGGTAAAACCGTGGTACTATGACAAACTGGCAGTTATAAATGGTAAAACCGTGGTACTATGATAAACTGGCAGTTATAATTGTAAAACCGTGGTACTATGATAAACTGGCAGTTATAATTAAAAAACCGTGGTACTATGTTAAACTGGCAGTTATATATTGTAAAACCGTGGAACTATGATAAACTGGCAGTTATAATTAAAAAACCGTGGTACTATGTTAAACTGGCAGTTATAAATTGTAAAACCGTATCGTGGTAGTGGTACTATGACAAACTGGCAGTTATAATTGTAAAGCCGTGGTACTAGGATAAACTGGCAGTTATAATTGTAAAACCGTGGTACTATGTTAAACTGGCAGTTATAAATTGTAAAACCGTATCGTGGTAGTGGTACTATGACAAACTGGCAGTTATATATTGTAAAACCGTGGTACTATGTTAAACTGGCAGTTATATATTGTAAAACCATGGTACTATGATAAACTGGCAGTTATATATTGTAAAACCGTGGTACTATGTTAAACTGGCAGTTATATATTGTAAAACCGTGGTACTATGATAAACTGGCAGTTATATATTGTAAAACCGTGGTACTATGTTAAACTGGTAGTTATATATTGTAAAACCGTGGTACTATGATAAACTGGCAGTTATATATTGTAAAACCGTGGTACTATGATAAACTGGCAGTTATAATTAAAAAACCGTGGTACTATGTTAAACTGGCAGTTATAAATTGTAAAACCGTACCGTGGTAGTGGTACTATGATAAACAGGCAGTTATAATTGTAAAGCCGTGGTACTATGTTAAACTGGCAGTTATATATTGTAAAACCGAGGTACTATGTAAAACTGGCAGTTATATATTGTAAGACCGTGGTACTATGTTAAACTGGCAGTTATATATTGTAAAACCGTGGTACTATGATAAACTGGCAGTTATATTGGAAATATGTGGTTCTATGAAAAACTGGCAGTTATATTGGAAACATGTGGTTCTATGATAAACTGGCAGTTCATTTTGGTAAACTGGCAGTTATCATTTTAACCTGTGATTCTATGATAAATTGGTAGTTAGTTTAAATCTGTGGTTCAATTTTGAACTGGTAGTTCTTTTGTAAACTGGAAGTTATATTTTACATATGTCATTTAACCGCAAAAGGCCATATTATCATTTCGATAAAACCGGGAGTTTATTTATTCTGTTTCGAAAAACCCCCACTTTTTTTTATTTATAATTTTATATTATTTTGTATCTTTTTAAAACCCCCGGTTTAAAAATTTACCGCCGTTTCAAAATTATAACATGGGTTTAAAAAGTAAGACCCGGGGTTTTTTAAAGAACCTGGGTTGTGTTTTTTCAGTGTAGTACAACATACTTTTAGTCAATAGTTTAATCCCAAAGCCAGAATTATGCGCTAATTTAATTTCTAGAACAATAATGTCAAAACAACACTAAGAGTGACAAATTGATGTTTACAGAAATAATACTAAATCTGTTTTTTATAAGAGGTTTTCAGTGCGTGTTAGTTAGTATTATAGTCACACACACACGGACACTAACCGACTCTAAATCGTCGGCCTCTAACTGTTTATCCTGTCTCATTAGATCGTGCAGACGAGATTTTGCTTTCTGCTGACAGTTGATGGAATCCATCTCGTCTATATCGAGAAGAATGTTCGTGTTGGCCGACTTTACCATCTGCATTAGAATCGGCGTCAGTTCCCCTTCTAAAGCCAAAAGTCCCTGAATAGCGAGAGAACAAGTCAAATCAGTTATAGATGTGGCTGAAAACTCCCGAAATAGGTCCTAAAAGTAAATACTTTACAAACTAATTAATTTATAAAACGTCCAGTCTATAATTCAAATAACTTATCCCACAATAATTATTCGGTCCAGACCACCCTGGTACCTCAACTTAAAAGGCGGATTACCTTGGCGAATGCAGCAGCTGTCATCTGTACCCGGCCTTCATCGGAGGCGTAAATCTTTAGATCGTGACGGAAGGTGCTGTGCAGTCTGAGTAGACCGCAGCCCGGGAAGTTAGCATAGGCACCCTGCCCACCGGGGTACATACATCTGTAATAATAGAAAGTATCGAGGAGTCCCAGAATATATTCATAGATAGTTTCACTTCCCTCCTCCTTAGTATCAGAGCAATAATATATATTTTAGCTTATTTCATTCTTTAGCTAAAAGCGTTTGAAAAATGGCATAGGTTTATGGTAAATGTGAATCAAATTAATAAGAAATTAGTTATTAGGAATATCAAAATGCGTTTTAAAATATTTATTATAGTAAATTAGTACAACACAACAAAAATGGAATGAACCATTCCCCCAAAGACCCCCTCCACCTCCCATCTCCCAATATTCCCCAGGTGGAGTGACTACCACGACCATCAGATCCCATCTACTCGCAACTAACCGGAAGGCTCTTCCCAAATCTTCCCCTTGCTTCCGACCCAAAGGAGTTAACTCGCCGCCCCATTTAAGAATGAGAACCAACGCGGGTTCAGATTGCGCTTCGCATTCGCTGTCTGAATGTTTCGGCTTTCCGCGCGGTTGATACTTTAACTGAACCTAAAAGTAACGTAAAACACACATTGAATTCGTATCGGTGTACCGCACATAAATTACGAATAAGTGTATCGGATAGATTAATAGCAAACTAAATTTGGATTCAAGAAAAATATCTAAATGATACAAAGCCGGAAGGGAAGGAATTGAATGCCTAACCCCCGTACCTTGAAAGGGAAGGAATTGAATGCCTAACCCACCGTACCTTGAAAGAGAAGGAATTGAAAGCCTAACCAACCGTACCTTGTAAGGGAAGAAATTGAATGCCTAACCCACCGTACCTAAAAAGGGAAGGAATTGAATGCCTAACTCACCGAACCTTATTGAAAGGGAAGGAATTGAATGCCTAACTCACCGTACCTAAAAAGGGAAGGAATTGAATGCCTAACTCACCGTACCTAAAAAGGGAAGGAATTGAATGCCTAACTCACCGTACCTAAAAAGGGAAGGAATTGAATGCCTAACTCACCGTACCTAAAAAGGGAAGGAATTGAATGCCTAACACACCTTGCGATATATGCCGGAGAAATGGCCGTACATTTCTAATACAGCTTTTAGTTGCTCAAGTTTGGAACTTTTCTCTTGAATTTCAATAGATTGATCATCCGTAGATCCAATTACATCTAAGAGATATCTATAATACAAACAAATTAACTATAAACCGTGATGGATGACTACATTGTAGCTAATTGACTAGTAGTGTTGAGAACTGTAACTGTAATTATACTGTAACTGCAACTGTAACTGAATGGTTTTGATTATTTTTTTGATACTGTAACTATAACTGTAACTGTAATTGCGAACTTTGAATACTGTAACTGTAACTGAAACTGTAATTACGAATTTTGAATACTGTAACTGTAACTGAAACTGAAATTAACAAAATCCGATTCAGTTCTCAATCACACAATTAACATGAATAAGCATTTAAAACAGCATTGTAATAACGTATAGAGTATAGTTTAATAAATGAATAACAGTGGTTACCATAGGTATCATTTTTAAAACATTGTTATAAAAAAAAACCAAAACAATCTCGTTTTTTCCACTTCTGAACAAAACCATAATATTACACAATATAAAATCAAAGACCCATTGCCCACTTAGCTCAAATGTGATTTATTTGGCGAATCAAGTAGTGGACGAAGATCTACAGTAGCATATAGTCTATGTTTATCTGTCTCAACTATTAGACTATTATCAGACCTTATCACCACTTTTGCTTCATATTAAATGTAAATGTTTTAGATAAACAAAGAAAAGTTAGGCCTAATGGTAGAGGGATATTAACGGATATATATTTTACATTATTAATTATTAATGTTTTTACCGGTACTATTAATATCACAATCACACTAGAGGCACACTGGAAATTAAATTTTGATCAAGTTTACCATTATAAATTACAAAATTAAACTTAAAAGTGAAAAGAGCAGCTTATCGAGGTGGGTCTAACCAAAACAATAAATATATGATTACTAAAACAAATTACGAATTAAGGAAAATGAGCAGGATTCAGAAGCATGGCTTTATAACCAAAACAATAAATGATAACAATAAGTGTACAAGCACTGAAACAAGATGTACAGTAAAATGTGGGTGCCTTTAGTGTGATCTTGTGACGTGCCACTTTCATTACATACTATCAGTATATTAGTTACAAAGTATTACCATAGAGTGGGTCCAACTTTCCTACAACAACTACCTATTAGCTCTACAAAGAGGACGTTTCGTAATGAACATTATTATTAGCGTATATAACAGTAATATATTAAAGTGCCTCATTTTTAGTTTCAGATGACTGCTTACTACATGAGATCATATATATTGAATCTATAACTGAAACTGTAACTGAAACTGAAATGCTCAATTTTGTAATACTGAAACTGTAACTGTAACTGAAATGTTACACTTTGTAATACTGAAACTGTAACTGTAACTGAAATACAAAACTTTGAATACTGAAACTGTAACTGTAACTGAAATGCAAAACTTTGAATACTGAAACTGTAACTGTAACTGAAATTAGTCAAAATTGATTCAGTTCTCAACACTATTGACTAGTATTTCAAACTTCACTATATATTATTATTAGTGAAGTCTCCTCCGCTCATTGGAGCAGGTTCGTCTAGTGTTGGTCTTTTTGTAAATTCCAAGAAGACCAAAATCATGACATAATCAACCTTTATAGCGCGCAAGAAATGTCCGATCTTAAGGGCATACGCTCTAAGGACGGCTTGCTTGAGCACGTGGATGACTTCTGCTACTTGGGATCATGGATCAGAAAGTCAGAAAGACCTTCGGATAAGTAAGGGGAAGGCATGGGTAGCGTTAAATAGTCTGTCCTGGATTTGGAAGACCCCGAATAAAACGTAACCTAAGGATCGATTATTTATGGCTGTAGTAGTACCAGTACTCTACGGGAGTCCATGCTGGGCTCTAACTGCTGAGGACACCAAATCTCTGGATGGCACTTTCACAAGAATGCTACGTCGGGTTCATTGTGTCTATAGTACAATGCACACATCTCCAACCAGACTCTATACATCATAGGAGGTGTTCCATTAGTCTCCCATAGCTTGTCACTTGAACGGAACCACCTCCGCTTTGCTTTCGCCGTGATGACCAGCCAGTGCATAATCTTGTACATTGGCAGCCTCATGGAGTGAATAAGCATGGTGGACAGCCCATGAATTTCTTGAGACGCATCTTAAAGGACATTTTGTCGACATGCCGGCACAGCATTCTTAATATATATGTAATATATATAATGCAGATACAATGCAGAATGCCGATCGTAGTAGTATAAAATATTATTACCTTGCAACATCCAGAATTTCCTGCAACTGCTTAGGCCTCTTGAGTTTTAAACGGCCATCTTTAAACCCGCCGTATTTCTCAAATATTTGAAACCAACGTGGGTGCTTAACCTAAAATAAAATAATATCAACTGGATATGTTACACAAAAATACACTAAGAGGCCAATGTATGTATATTTTAATTTAACACAACAAAATACAACACATAACACAACACAACACACCCAAACACAACACAACACAACACACCACAACACAACACACCCAAACACAACACAACACAACACACCACAACACAACACACCCAAACACAACACACCACAACACACCCAAACACAACACAACACACCACACCACAACACACCACACCATACCACACCACACCACACCACACCACACCACACCACACCACACCACACCACACCACACCACACCACACCACACCACACCACACCACACCACACCACACCACACCACACCACACCACACCACAACCACACCACACCACACCACACCACACCACAACACAACACAACTCAACACAACACAACACAACACAACGCAACACACCCAAACACAACACAACACAATATAATACAACACAACACACCACACCAAACCACAACACAACACACCACAACACACCCAAACACAACATACCACACCACACCACACCACACCACACCACACCACACCATACCACACCACACCACACCACACCACACCACACCACACCACACCACACCACACCACACCACACCACAACACAACACAACACAACACAACACAACACAACACAACACACCAAACCAAACCAAACCAAACCAAACCACACCACACCACACCACACCACACCACACCACACCACACCACACCACACCACACCACACCACACCACACCACACCACACCACACCACACCACACCACACCACACCACACCACACCACACCACACCACACCACACCACACCACACCACACCACACCACACCACAACACTTCACAACACAACACAACACAACACAACACAACACAACACAATATAATACAACACAATACAATACAACACAACCCAACCCAACCTAACCTAACCTAACCTAACCTAACCCACCCCAACCCAACCCAACCCAACCCAACCCAACCCAACCCAACCTAACCTAACCTAACCCAACCCAACCCAACCCAACCCAACCCAACCCAACCCAACCCAACCCACCCCAACCCAACCCAACCCAACCCAACCCAACCCAACCCAACCCAACCCAACCCAACCCAACCCAACCCAACCCAACCCAACCCAACCCAACCCAACCCAACCCAACCCAACCCAACCCAACCCAACCCAACCCAACCCAACCCAACCCAACCCAACCCAACCCAACCCAACCCAACCCAACCCAACCCAACCCAACCCAACACAACACAACACAACACAACACAACACAACACACCTCCATCTTCATCTTCTGTTTGGGTTGTCTGTCGCCGTGTCTGATCACGGCGATGACGCATCGCAACTCCATCATGGGGCCGGCCGTTGTCGGGACAACAGGAATCTCTTCCTCCATAACGGAAAAGGACAGCGGAATCGAGAAATCCGGAGCCAAAGTCCTAAACGTTAAATATCAGATTAATATCCCGTGGAAATCTAATTCAAATCAAGTAAACATTGTTTCTATTTATTAATACTTACTGAATTTTAAATTAGCGTGTTACTAAACATCGTCTTGGCCAAGCAAATTATGTCCACGTAACTTATTATCCGAATTTTGTGAGGAATGAGTCAGAAATTTAAAAGGGCTAGCCCCCTCCCACACAGACCCACTCCCTAGTACTACAGTGTACGAATATAGCTAAAAGCTAGAGAAAGTATTACATAACATACAACAATGAAGGACCTGTATAATAATAAGTACCTGAGTATAATGCTACTGAGGACCTTGGCGCAGTCATCGTAATATTTCGGAGAGTTTTTTACGAAACTAAATCCGTTCACGTCGCAGACATAAGACTTCCCGTTGGCTCGAAGCAAATCGAAACCACAAACCATTTGCTATGATGAATAAGTTAGGAATAATAATTAGCGTCGCACCATTAGAGGAGACAGTGGAGGGTTACTAAACCACCCCCCATCAAATTTGACCCCCACCCATGGGAGTACTGTTTACTGTTTCACTAACTGTAACTGTGTTCAGTAACTTACTGTTTTGGTTAGAATAGCCTGCAAGCTGCAACCACATCATGTTCCTTTCCCTTAATTTACAGTGAACCCTTGTTCGCCCATCAGTAATATGCGAATTTCATACAAAAATTGAAGTTGTATATAAATGCAATTAATACAAATAATTAGCTGATAACAACCCTACCTGAAACGCCGTGCAAACTTTCCTGGCTATCATTTTTTCTTCCGAAGTCAGAATTACCGGGTATCGAACCTCCTTGCCTTCGTTGTCCCTGGAAGAATGGATGAAGAGAAATTAAAACCATGATGAAATTATTTATTACATTATTTATTATATTTACAATTAAATATTTCTAGTGATATAATGAATACGGTTAACAAC
>JAUCBJ010007974.1:0-62027 GCA_032718475.1 Nemertoderma westbladi
GCCAATAGAATTTGAGTGGGCGTTGATTTCGACCTATCCCAGAGCTACTGAACTGAATTTTCCTATCTCACTGCTCATCCTCTGTGTTGAACGGGAGCTTCGGGGAATAAGGGTAGTTGGTATACTCGTATAGGGAGGTAGTCATATGATTCTTCATATGATTCTGTTGTTATGTTCCCATTTTTCGCCATAACACCGGCTTTTGGGAAGAACTCTAGTAAAACTGCTTAAATTATCGAAAGTATAACTGTTACCTAACTTAACTCACTTAACTAACGAACTTAACGAGTCTCAATCATTTAATTCAACTGCACTAATCATATTGTTTGTACTGTTATTTACCGTCAGTTATTAATTGTATCTATTTGTTGATGAAATATTGCCCTTTGGAGAATACGGATAAATCACCCAAATTTCCCAATTTTCTTGATACACTACAGGTTAGAGAGACAGGCTATATATAACAATTGCGATTTATATTAATGTGGTGTGTATTGAATCTAATGTTATTTAGCAGACCCTACATGAGTCAATTGCTGCTCTCTTTATGTGTGATCAAATATACTGACGGTCGGCAGAATAGTGTGCATGATTGTGATTGGTAACAAAGTATTTCCTAAAGAATACGCCTTATACTTTAATCATAAGCGGTATCGTTGCGTTTAGTATAAGTCCTAGTTCTGTTTAAATAGATAGAGCGCCACGTCCTAAAGGAACTGTTAATATTTCCCGAAAGCCAATAATATCTGTCAGAGATTAATTATTAACGATCTATCGAATAATACAGTAGGTTTACACTGCAACCTTACACTGCAATAATACAATTTAAGCAGCCGAATTCAGCCTCCCGGGTGTAGATCCATCGGGTGAATGATCGCGCATGGGCTGGCTTCGGGTAATGTTTTGTTTATTAGCATAAAATACTGTCGTATGCTAAAGGTGTTTTAATTAACTAAAAGACATATAAATTTTGGCAGGTTAAACTGCTAAAGGTCTTCAAAAGCGCGAACACATATCAATCATTCATATGTCATAACACTGTAACAGGCTGTAACAGCAGCAATAGTGTTCAAATTATTTGAAATCGTCAAATAATTTTCTAAATTAATAATCCTGATTTCGTATAACTATGAAATTAATAAGATATAAATTTTTTATGATCGAAAAAATTACAAACATTTTCGTATCATATCGCATTTTCTTAAAATCACATTCATATCATATTGCTGTATTGTTTCCTTTTTTATACCTTCAAAAATCACCAAATATGCAAAATAACGTTCATCCATCATTACCGGTACAGCAGTTACACATTATATATGAAAAATTGATTCGCATTGTAGCGGTAGCGTATTTCCTGTCAACAAAAACAAAAAGAAATTACAATTTATTAATTCAAGAAAATAATTTACCAAAAATAAACATCACAACTTTAAAAAAAAGTCGTAAAAAAGTGAGCACCTAACTTCATTAATCCAGCTAAATTTTTTGCTACCGCCGCTACCGAGGTAAATACCGCTACCGCAAAGCCATACCGCTACCGCAAAAATTTACTACCGTACAATCCCTGGGGGCCTACATCCTTTTGAATACTATATTATCTCCAATAATTAAAATTTTTTAAATAGACTAAATAATTATCTTAGTTGTTAGTTGTCTTTTCATAAGTGTAACTGTAGTTGTGTATTGGTGGCTGAATTATTGGGATCTCCTGTCTCAGCCACCAACCACAATATGTACTTTAATTATTTTATATATGTTATTATTATTGTTTTTTTTCTGTAACTCTATATCATGTACCTGTACCTTAGACTTATATGTTTTATTCAGTATTATTATTATAATAGCTATTATTATTATATTATTCTAACGTTCTAAGTACCGGTATATTGTTATATGAAGCCGGTAAATTGACCTAATTTCTAAGTGGTTTCCTCTAGGAAGAGGTAAATTGACCAAAAATACAAAAAAATTATAAGTGATATGCCACGGGAACTGGTAAAAAAAAAATCAAATTGGAGGCCCCCAAACAGGAACGTCCCGGAATGGCTGAATTAGCACTTTAGGGTTTTACATGACACATTTAAAATTACATATTTTACTAAGGAAATAATGAGTATTTTTTAGGCCTCCTCTTTCCTACTAACTCTTAGGCCCTACTTTACATTAGGCAATTTATTTATTGTTGCTGTTTGATTTTATTATTTCCGTTAATAAAAGTGTGAGATGCGCAGGTCGTCGGCGCCATCGCAGACGCAGTCTCCCCAAGTTCTGCCAAAGCGTTCGAAGTTTCATGTGCCTTTTAAAAAAGTCACTAGTGGCATTACAAATCTCGCTAATAACGAAGTGGACATCGATTTCAATACCAGAAGTGTACAATTTGATGGAAAAGAGGAAACAACGTTCAGTAGAGAGATTATATCCCTGCTTGAAAATGATAGTTTAGAGAATATAATTGATAGAAATTTAGGATTAGAGTGCTCCGAAAGTGACCCTACAAATAAACAATTAGGTGTTGATTACGAAATAGTTCGGGAGACGTTTAACAATAAAGAGAATGTGCAACCGGAAGAGGGAGTTTTTCAATGCAGTGATCTTAAATCTGACTTTGAATGCCGATCTGATATGTTGGAACCTAATAATACCTTGATTCAGGACCAACAACCTGGAATTAGTAATAATAAAAGGAAAAGTATTCAAAAATTTAAAGCTAAGCTGAATACCGGTATTACATTAACACCAAAGTCAGATAACAGTGTTGTAATTCTTAAGACTGCGGTTTCTGAAAGTAATATAATTCATCAACATCACCCTCGATATTTTAAAGTTACGTGGTGCAAATTGAGTTCAAGGAAACACAAGCGTTGGGAAGGAGATGCTATTCTGGAGGTTAAGTTGCGGACAGCCTCCATACTCAATATGGGAGGTAAAGTTATTGCAAAAGGCACAGGATACAAACAATCTGAACTAGCAACCCTGTTGGTGGGCGAGACTCTCAAGGTTAGCGGGAAAGAATGTGAGATCGTTAATCCTGTATCTGATGACGACTTTAAGTCTGGGCGATGTTTCAGAGCTCAATGGCAACCAGAAGTGCAGGAACAAAGCACCTACTCACCCAAAAGTTTTTCATCATTTAAAATTCCTCAGATTTCAAAAGAATCCCTTGAAAGTTCTGTGAAGTCCAAAAGTGAAATCGCTCCTTCACTGTCTATTAAACCTCGACATGACCCCACGGTATCTGATGCCATCGTAATGCGACATCCAAACGCCAGTGATACCGGTCCTAACAATATTGTTGATGTTGTCATAGACCCTTACATTTCGTACCATCTACGACGTCATCAACAAGATGGAGTTCGCTTCCTATACGATTGTGTGATGGGGTTTATGGAACATGGTTGTCATGGATGCATTCTCGCCGATTCCATGGGATTGGGGAAGACATTGCAGACGATAGCGTTGATTTGGACACTGTTGAAGCAGGGTCCTCATGGGAGACCAGTGATACGGAAAGCCTTGATAGCGACACCAAGCAGTTTGGTAGCCAACTGGCAGAGAGAGTTTGGCAAATGGTTAGGAGAGGAAAGAATAAAAGTGTTTACTGTGAATCAAAATCAACGGGTAGATGAATTCATCAGATCCCCAATATATCCCGTTCTAATTTTATCTTATGATATGGTCATTCGGTGTGTCCATGATCTTTCCAAGATCAAATTTGACCTTTTGGTCTGTGATGAAGGTCATCGCTTGAAAAATAATTCTATTAAATTGACTTCCACCTTGTCTTCCTTGGGAATATCCCGCCGTATTGTGCTTACTGGCACTCCGATACAAAACAATTTAGTTGAGTTTCATTCCCTCTTGGATTTTTGCAATCCGAATATTTTGGGATCTTTGGCGTCATTCAGGAAGCTTTACGAAGAACCAATTGTGTGCAGCCACCAGGGGATCGCCACAGCAGAGGAGAAAATATTAGGAGCCGAACGAATGGCTGACCTCAACAGGCTCACGGAGAAGATGGTTCTTAGAAGGACAGAAGAGGTAAATCGCGAGTACTTACCCTCTAAAATAGAGTGCGTTATATTTTGTCACCTAACGAGTTTGCAGCTCAGTCTATATCACTCATTGCTACGCACTCTAGTGAGGAATTCTTTCATTGATTCATCAGATTGTGGTTTCCACTTAGCTGGTATCGGGGCTTTAAGAAAGCTGTGCAACCATCCCAAACTTATATTTGAGTCGACGATTGACTCAGAGCACATTGAAGACCTTGATGGCATATATGTGGGTTTAAAGAAACATTTCCCTTCCGAATATAAACCGAAAGTAGAAGACTCAGGAAAATGTGTCGTTTTAGCTAAATTACTATCGGGAATTCACTTGAAGAAACAGAAAGTCGTTTTGGTATCAAGTTTTACTCAGACATTGAATGTAATGGAGGACATTTGTGTTAATGAAGATTATAAGTGTCTCCGACTGGATGGACAGACAACATCTAACAAAAGGAACGACATTGTCCGTCTATTCAACTCAAAGTCCTCCCACTTCACAGTTATGCTACTCAGTACCAAAGCTGGAGGTGTCGGGCTTAACCTCACAGGGGCTTCCCATTTGATATTATATGACGTCGATTGGAATCCAGCCAATGATATCCAAGCGATGGCTCGTATTTGGAGGGACGGCCAATCGGGAGCCGTATACATATACCGCCTCCTCAGTACAGGAACCATTGAGGAGAAAATGTACCAACGGCAGCTGACCAAACAGAAACTCAATACGGCAGTGTTCGAATACGAAGGGGGTGGAGGTAGGCGGGGGGCTGGTTTCTCGCGAGAAGAACTCAAAGAATTATTTCAATACACTAAAACTGCAGAATGTGAAACTCACGACCTGTTGCAGTGCGACTGTGACGGAACTGGTTACCAAGGTGCTAGTCTTGGTTCCGGGGAGCTTGTTAAGGACAGTGTTAATAGCTTGAGTCAATGGGAGCATTATCGATGTAGGTCTCTTTGTAACTACCCAGAGTCGTGGGTGTCTGTCTGTAGGGATTTGGGGATTTCCTATGTAGTTCGCCAGATATCCAACTCAGAGGGAGATTCTTCTACAAACTGATAATAATAGCCTTACATTGACCAACTAACACTAACATTCTTGCATTTAAATATTAATATTTTGTACTAAAGATGTGCAATAGTTTCTGTAAATGCTGTGTAACTTTCGTCACCATTTTCATTATTACAGTATAACTACTGAACAAAACATTCATATTAATTAATTTTGCATTCAACACATCAACCACATTTTTTATATTTGAAATTCATTGTGATTGATCAACTTATAATGTCTGGGATTGTTTTTCTGACGGTTTGTCTGACGGTTCATTCCAGCTAAAGGTTTTGTTATGTTGGTTTTCCTGGTCGCTGAATTTAATTAATTCGAATCGCCAGTTTTCACTTTTAACGAAAACTATTATGTCTGTCTGTCGGTATTTCTGTCTGTCCAAGGATCTGTCTGTCAAAGTAATAGGAAGGCATGGACCAACTAGCTAAACATGTTGTTATATGGGTTTTCATAGTTTCTGATTTAATTTCCGATGTCAATTTTCATGTGTGACGTCATCCACATTGTCTGTTCAGCTGTCGGATATATTTTGACTGACAAACAGACAGACATGACACAATCAAATGAGAAAACTGACTTTTGAAATGAAATTACCGACCCGAAAGCACTTGCAACAAAATTTTCAGTTGGGTTGTGATGTTGTGTGCATAGTGACTTAGTACTGTACACACATGACTTAGCCTAGTAAATTTATTGCGCAAAATTAATTTAAAATATTAAGGGAAATAAACAGCTTACTGTGGTGGTGTCTTCTATCTAACCTAAACAATAAACGAAAAAGGGTTTCACTTACAGTCAATTTACGCCGCTACCTGAATTTGCAATGGTTGACTTTGGTCTTTGACACTCCAAGATGTGGAATGGTACCAGTAAGAATCCACATAATGACACACCCCGCAACGTTTTGGCTTTGGGTTGCTCTATTTTTGTGACTCGGTATGTAGCGTACTGACATTACAGTCAATGACTGAATGATACAGTATAATTGGTGACTATATTAATGTCATTATCTTTATGATTAAAGCCCCTACAATTTATTTTTATCATGAAAAGTGTAGACCGGTATTATTGAGGGAGGACAACTATAAATAAAATTCTGCCTACCGTTAACGTGTGTTTTACGTCTGCTGCTGCCGTCTACTGGCAGACTGGTCTACTATATGACTATATCAGTATATGTAGTTGTAGTAACGGTAGAGAGTATTATTTTATTTAGTATTTTTTTTAACCAATCATCAGATTAATGTTAGCCTAAGCCTACATGTAATTTAATTATATTGTAAATAAATTTATTATTTAATCTTTCTGTTTCGCATTTATTTATAATTTGTTACAAATCGATCAACAATAATGTCCTCCGGGACAGAGAGAAAATTTATAAACTTAAGGAAACGACTGGACCAATTCGGTTACAGACAACCGCTGGCGTTAGAGTCGGTCCCTCTGGTAGACAAACTCTTCGTGGATCTGTGTCACACGACGGACAGTCTGAGGAAGAGCGTAGCCAAGGAAAGCAAGATCGTCGTGCACAGACAGGATTGGGAAGCGCATCTGGAGCCGTACAAGAAGGAGAACGCGAGACTCCTGCGAGAGAACAACCAGGTTCATTCGGAGTTGCTTCGAGCGAGGGAAGACCGAGATACCGCAGCGGTCGACGTTAAAGCGACGATTCGTAAACTCGAGAATGAGAACGCAGACCTCCGCTTCTTGAATAGCCAATACGTATATAAAGTTCAGACGTTGGAGAAGGAATCAGTAGCAAAGTCAGAGAGGATCGAACGACTTCAGGAGAAGAACCTCCAAGCCGTGGTGCAGATCCCGGGAGGGAAGGAGCGGCAGATCCCCTTTCGTCGACAACGGATGTCGTTGGACGCGACGCTCCCAGCCGCCTCCGGGCCCGTCCGCACGGCGGAGTCGGAGCCGGAGGATCCGTACGTCGCGGATCTACTCCGCGTCGCGGACTCCCGCATGGACGCGCTGACCCCCGAGGTCGGGAGGCTTTCCGAGGAGTTGGAGATAGCGAATCGGAAGGGCTGCAACTACCGGAGTCGGATATCGGAGCGGGACGCCGAGATACAGCGGCTGGGTCGACTGCTGGAGGGCGGTAGGAGTTACGATGTGGTAGCTGCGGAGGCGCACAGTCGGAATGGGGAACTTCTGTTGAACCGACTCAATCTGCAAGTGGAATACTTACAGGCCGAGAACAAAGAGTTAGGGAGTAGATTGAAGGAGGCTTTACGATTTGTATCGTCTCACACTGACGCCTCTAGTAACCCAACAATGCCTTACACCAATGGGTTGACCCATCAACTTAGTGACTCACCTTCCAGTATATTCTAAAAGTGTTCTATTGTACATTTTATTTTTGTATTTTTCTACTTTATGAGACAGACAATGGTTTTATTAAGTCCTCAGTCCTCAGGTCGTTTGTTCTTTCCGTATAATTTTTATAAGCGTGTGTTTTTCGGTTTGTTATTATTATTTTATTAATAAAGAGATAATAGATATTTAAATCACATCACCAGTATACACAATGTCGGCGTTAATGACCTCACTGGAAAGCTGAGAGTGTTCTACAATCTCCCTTCACCTCAAAGTTTACCCTTAAATATAATTAATTAATGTTAATTTAGCACAGAGATTACACACAAAGTTTTAAAAAAAGCTGAAAACAGTTTTAAAAATTTTGAATTTAAGTCCAAAATCCAAGTTTTACTAAATAACAACAGGTCAGCCATCCAGCGATATTTGGCCCCAATTATTGAATGCTAAAAAATGTCATTTTAAAGTGGGGGAGGGTATATAAATGTATTTAATAAACACTTAAAATCTGCTACCCCATTTTTTACAATGATCCTCACATTTCTGTTCAATGTTTGCCTAGAAGTAGGAAATATTCCGGTTCAGTGGACGTCCATTACAATAAAAGTCTTCTATAAGGGAAAGGGAAGCCAAATGGACCCTGGAAATTATAGGGGTATCGCTCTTATTAGCGTTTTATTAAAATGCTTACTTCTATAATTAATAAGAGTGCAACGAGAATTAGCTAATAAATTCCCCCGGAACAGTATGGGTTCATCCCAGAGCGATCAACACTGCAGGTTACGAAAACTCAGAAGATCGGGTATTATATTGCCTTTGTGGATTTCAAAAAGGCGTTTGATATGGTAAATACAACTATCATGTTAAAGAACTGCTACCACGAATTTCAAATAAAAGGAAAAATGTATAGCCTCATCAAATCTCTACTGAATAATACCCTTAATTTCCGACGGCTTTCGCCTTTCAAACCCAATTGCGTGGTTTCCTCCAGGGTGATTCTTAATCTTTATCGCGGACCCGGCCACAGCTCTGCGGACCTGTTCTGCTTTACCGCCGACGATCTCGCTCTCTACTCTACAAATCCAGTAGACATTCAAAGAGGTCTAGATACGTTATTTCAGTGGTGCAAGAAAAACTCAATGGAGGTCAACCTGCTAAAAACTAAGGTGATCAAGTGTAGGAAAGCTGGCCGACTTCGTAAAACCGACAAATTTCAATACGGAGGGGAAGGAGTTTCAATCTGTAATGAATACGAGTATCTGCAACCTTCTCTCTCGTTCACCAAACACATAGAGAAAAAGAAACGCAAATAATTCGCAATCATTGGCTGATGGCAGAACCTAAACAAACTTTCAGTTTGTACAGCGATGAAAATATTCCGGAAGAAAATTATCCCGCTGGTCACATACGGATTCTCGGAGATTGGACATTATCTCAAACTAAATAATCTAAATATATATATATATGATTTGTATTAAGCCACACTGGGGGCAGATAAAATGATTTAGGAACAAGAATAATTAAATAATAAATTAATAAAATTCAATAAAATTAAACAGGTTAGATTGAGTTAGTTAGATTGTTACTGAAGACCACTCAGTTAGGCTACGATGGTTGTTCCTACAATCGGGTAGATGGTAGGGAGAAGCTTGTCCTTCACACAAACGGCAAACACACTAAATAATCTAAAGGAACTCGACAAAATTAAATCACGTTTTGTAAAAAAGACACTATCATTTCATTCAAATGCATCTGCAACCGCGAGCTTGAATTCAATAGACGAGAAAACGTTCGTCGAGGAACTTTTAGAGTCCAACCCAACAATGTTCGACGATACAGTCCTACAGGAATACAGCATATATCCTGGAACATAGTGTCGTTATTCAGGTACATGACCCCCCCCCCCCCCCCCCAAATTTTTCTACAAATCTTAATGAGATTGCATGGAATTTGAAACAGAGATAGTTTCACCTCCCTCCTCCTTACGGGGTGAGCCAGAATTTTTATTTTCGCTTTCATTCTTTAGCTACAAGCTTTTAATAAAAGTGTCTCCGTCGATATTGCACCAGTTACACTGCAGTTATTCTTCAAACATTTAGTGATTTGTTGGTACTAGTGGAAAGCTGACCGTGCAAGGAAGGATTCCCAATATGTAAAAATATTTGAATTTGGTTGGGAAATAGCTGAGTTATTGGCATTCAAATTTTGCATGTATTAGTTTCCGCTGCAGGCCATTTATTCTATTAAATAAATACACAATGTTCTAGAACATTTTGTTTATCCCATAAGTAGCTTGGCAACAATGCAAGGTGTACTAAAAAACAGGTCATGCAGCGAGCGGATTCCTGAAATTAGCGCGGGCCGATCGTTTTCCTATTTATGACACTAGTTCGTAATATTTTCTTAGAAACCTCTCTTATGCAAATTTGGTTAGGTGGATATGGTGACTAGGGTTCATAGAAATGTAATAAAATGTCTTTCTGGAATTTTTATCTTGTAGTTGCCAAGGTAACTGAATGCAAAGTTCAAATTTCTAGCGCCTGTAATTCAAGACGACAATGGAATCTGTTCTTGAGATTCGGTATATGAGTAAAGGGAATAAAAGTCTATCAAAATATTTTACATTAAAATTTTTTCCAATCCCGTTTCCATGGTAACGGGAATTATGATAATTTCCCATTATGACCGCCAGATAGAAATTGGGCTACTATTTACTACTTATATAATTTTCAACAAACATGCCTGGTGGCTGTCCTTTATTTCTAATAATTGCTAACCGAAATTTTATATTCTGGAATGTCAAAATCATGCTACTGTATCACAGGTCTTGCTCCCTGATTGGACAGTTTAGTTTATTGGCAAATATTGACTTTTAGAAATATGATTCACAATTGACGAATTATAAAATAAAATGTTGGCAATTTTAAATTATTTAGACTGACAAACCGAATAAAAATGGTGTTTTATAAAATTGGTAGACAATTTTTAAAATTTTTCATTCTACTTATTTCCATGGCAAGGGGAATGTAAACAAATTCAAATGCAAAATATTTTGATAGACTTTTATTTCCTTTAATCACCTACCAAATCTCAAGGAAGAATCCATTGTCGCCTTGAAATACAGGCGCGCAAAGTTTGAACTTTGCACCCGGTTACCTTGGCAACTACAAGATAAAAATTCCAGAAAGACATTTTATTACATTTCTATAAACCCTAGTCATCAGATCCACCTAACAAAAGTAGCATAAAATAAGTTTCTAAGGAAATATTATGAAAAAAGTGCCATAAATAGGGTAAAGATCGGCCCACGCTAATTTCAGCAATCCGCTCGCTGCATGACCTGTTATTTAGTAGGCTACACCTTGCAACAATGCAATGCCTACGTGATAATACTATTATATCGATGGTGTTTTATCATAACCACTCAACATTCAAAAACCTAATTGTTCGGGGGAGCATTTTTCTACATTCTAATTCCCCCTATGATACCTAAGAGATAATTTTTGGTTTCATAAGGTAGATAATAAATCTTTCATGCGGTAAAACACCACAATTAGGATTTTTAGTGACATTTAACCAATTTATCGATGTTTTTTTAGGATTTGAGTGGTTATGCAAAATTTTTTCACTTAAATTGTGATTTTTCATAACGACATATCTATTAATATGTTAGGCATACGAACAAAACAATCAGTGAAATCTGTCCGAGACAGTCTTTTCATGAACTGCTAACTATATTTCCTCCTATCCATCACTTCCGGCTCCATAAAACCTGGACTTTATGACCAATACAGTGCATTGTTTGAACAAACACAATTACCGGTATTCAATTAAATGTCAATTAAAAATGTAAAATATTTATTTAATCTGAAATCTGAAAAAACACTCATGTAAAGAAGTACTTATAGTAGTTACAATTCGAATTTCCCGCCCATTGATAGTATATTGAGTCTGTAAGGGACGAATTTCAATCACCATCTCCTTATCTGTAATGATGGGCTATGGGTTTAAGTGGTTATGAAAAAAAAAGCCGTTTCCCTTGACTTAATGTAAAATTGGCATTTGAGTGGTTATGCAATTTTCTGAAATGCGCTGTAACTCAAGTACACGCAACAACTCTAGGCTCTAATACTTTAATAGAAGATTCGTAGAAGTCTAAATATGCCAAAAAACACCAAAACTCTATTTTGACAAAAATGACATTTGAGTCGTTATGATAAAACACCATCGATATGGTTATTCATACATAATCAAAATGTTCTAGAACATTGTGTATTTAGTTAATATAATAAATGGCCTGCAGTGGCAGCAAATACATGCAAAATTCGAATTCCCAAATCTCAGCTATTTCCCAACCAAATTCAAATATTTTTACATATTTGGAATCCTTGCACGGTCAGCTTTACACTAGTACCATCAAATCACTAAATGTTTGAAGAATACCGGCGCTGTAAATATGGTACAATATCGACGGAGACACCTTTTTCAAACGCTTGTAGCTAAAGAATGAAAGCGAAAATAAAAATTCTGGCTCACCCAGTCAGTGGTCGGGAGGTGAAACTATCTCTGTTTCAAATTCTATGCAATTTCATTAAGATTTGTAGAAAAATTTGGGGGGGGGGGGGCAGGTACCTGAATAACGACAGCCCTCCCAGCCAAAAAAAAATCGAGAAAAAAAAGGAAAAAAGGATTTTATATTTTCAAAAAAAAAAGGAAAAAAAGGATAGGATACAGTTCAAAAAATGGAAAAACTGAATAGATATTATCTTTACAAAAGTAATAATAAACATTATGTCTTTAGTGCTGTTTCTTGATTCTATTTCATTAACTTTACTGTTTATACTATGAAGAATCCCATTAAGAAACGACACTGTTTTAAATGACAGGAAGATATCAAAGAAAGTTAAAAAATATAAACACGTAGGAAAGAGAACAAAGATCAATGGCAATATAGTTAATATTAATTATAGTTAATACATTAATATTATTATACAGATATTTTCACCTTTTTTGCCTAGTTATCAGAGATGGTCGAGTTCCGCCGATTGATGGTCATTGATAGAGGTTTATCAAACGATTGTAAATATTACTTTAGTTTGAAAGTGATATAAAAACTTTGGAACGGATTTCCGGTCGCGGCTACATTTATTTAAATAACAAAAATGCTTTTAGACGCAATCAAAATTCAACCATCTCCAGGGGAAAACAGAAGCAACTATCAGCTGATAACGAGCAAAAATGAAACTGTAACAGTGTTATAGGCTTTCTTTTATTGTTTTGGTTAGAATTGACTGCCACTGCAACCTGTTCCTTTCCCTAAATTGAAAATCATCATTGTTCATTCACAAAGGCGGGTTTTGCGTCAATTATAATAAATCACACGCTAAAAATGTAGCTGTGGAGAGAACTTTAATATACATATTTTCTGAGACAGAGACAGCCTCTGTCTCAGAAATAAATATATTAAAGTTCTCTCCACAGCTACATTTTTATGGTACTGTAGCTTAGCTTGTGATTTTTTGTCAATAAAATATATAATCAAAATAATCGGCATATGCCCGTCAATCTCTGTTATAACCTTGTCAATATCAGCAGCAAGCTGAAATTTCAGCTTATCTGCCAATGATTGCTGGGATCTAATGGTTTCCATTGGTACTGGTACCGTTAAGTATGATTGCAGATAACAGGAAAATCACTTGTCCCCTACATTGTTACTGTATATTAGTTTAGTACTAAGTCAAGGACTACTATACTGATAGTAAGACAGTGGTACAGTACCGGTAATTGATTAGACTGCAAGGCCTGTCCAGCTGTCTCCGCGATGCCTTGTACTGAATAGAATATGTTACACTTACAGCAGGCTATTTTCTGAACTAAAAAAGGAAAAAAAGGTGTGAAAATGGACAAAAAAAAGGAAAAAAGGAAACATTCTAAAAAAAAAGAAAAAAGGAAACGTTCTAAAAAAAAAAGGAAAAAAAAGGAAAAAAGGAAACTCTGGGAGGCCTGCGACACTATATTCCAGGACATGCTGTATTTCGTATGTCGCCAAGAGCGACATAATAACTTTGTAAGTGAAGGATATTCTCGAGGACCGGCCTTCACTAGCACCACTTGGAAGGGATCGAGGACCGGCCTTCACTAGCACCACTTGGAAGGGACCTCCTCGAGAACCGGCCTTCACTAGACACTGGACCTCTCCAGACAAACCGACATGTCATCACCCAGGCCATGGATCATAGGATTCACCACTTGATTTGTAACAATAATACCCCTTTCCAACCGCGAACCGCTACCTGTGCCTGTCTATGTCTTCTGTCTGGAGACTTCTGAGGAGAAATATCACGCTCTGAACTGCCGAAAGTGCCCTTCGATGACCGACCTAGCTATAGTGACACGCCGCTAGTTATTCATTTAATTAATATAGTTCTTTTTATAGTTATCTTTATTAATCTTAGTTTACTGCAATTTTTAGAGCCTAAGAAATAAAATCGATTACCCCGCATGGGGTGTATTTATTTATCTTCTTAAAAAAAAAGTGGGAGGGTTCACCCACACTTTGAAGTACACAATATTACAAAAATTATCCATAGTTTTCGTATTGGATACTTTCATTAAAATCCACCTGGATAAAATGTGCACTATCGTATCGGGGTCTTCTTGTTCGGTGATATATTTCCATTTTTGACGGATATACGGGTATTACGTTACGTTACGGTTGAAAAACTTAATTTTTTACGTTACGATATTAGCTTACGGAATAATTTCCAAATTACGTTACGTTACTGAATTCCGAAAAAAATAATTGCGTATTACCGAAAATACCGTAACGTAATAACTTTAAATTGTTAGAACGGCTTGGCTTGTGTTGTAATAGGTTGTCATAATAAGACGTACAGGTAGCGGTGTCCCTGTAGGTAGGCCTACCATCTTGAATTGACGCTTGGGATTGGTTAATGAGCTATATTTTGATTGGACGTTGAAATCATGTAAGGAATGGGGAGATGGGGTCGAACTAGTGTAAGGAGTTTATACTCAGTTAGCAGGTAGAAAGTGTTCCAAACGCTGTAAGGAATGGAGAAATTGGGTGAAATCATGTAAGGATTATCTGCCTATTAAACGGTTCATTGTCAGATATCAGTACAAATATATATACGAATAACAATATACAGTATATATATTCAGTGATAACGTTGTATAAGGAATCGTTTTACAGATCATTCTCCTTGATTTTTCTGATTTTAGTAGAGTAGGAAGATTGTAGTAATAGAGTAGTTAGTTTTATTGATAGTATTTACTATTGAAATTTATTCATTTGATGTTCATATTTAAAACATTTCACAATTTGTAAACATACATATTCCAATGAAATAAACTCTTAATTTTTCAAATGTCCTTTAACATTTGTTCGATTTGCATTTATGTTTATCGACGACAGGTTTCTATGGCGCTTTTTAGCGCGTTAAGACATATCAAGTACCAATACCATCAGGTCGGCCAGCAGGCATCTGTTTACTTCCTGTTGTAAGAGCTACTCGTCGGCGCGCTAGTGCAGTTGGCTGCACACGAATAGTAAATAGACTATCCTAAGCAAACCTACAGTCTAACAGTTGAACTCTGTGAAAAAAAGGAATGTATCCCTAGACCCTAGTAATCAATGTTCCAATTGTTTCAGCACTAGCAAACCAGGCGCGCCTGGGAGCCAACTAACAACGTAATAATGTGTTCACAATAAATTATTAAAAAGGCAATTTTTCAAGCGCTCAACTGCACATGTACACTACTATATAACTAAAAAGTCATTCAGGAGGCCAGATTTCTCAGGAACTTACTGTAATAGACATTCAATTTCATTGAATCCAGGGCAAGAGTTTGTGTTGTATTCTGTGACAGGAGATATCAGCTGGGTAAAATGTTATTTGTGAGAGAGATCCCACTCTATAACTTGGCAATCGCTCAAATACATTCAGCTGAATGGCACAGTAGATAATTGATTCTGGGTTACAACTAATAAGCAATCAATGACAAATTCTCGTTGATTTGCACACCGACGTCTAATAATTGGATGAAGTGTGTTAGAGAGCAATGGATATTGAGCTCAACATGTTAAGATCTTACATATCCTTATTTATCTCGAGAATTAATTAATTAATTAACTTGTAACTTTCCTATTCCATGGCCGATACACATATAAACCACCATACAAAAAAGTATTGTAGCGATTCACCGGAGCGTTTAGGCGGAGATAGATCTACGACAAACATACAACATTGACAATCTATTTGTATTATAGATACTAGAGCAACCCTGTATAAACCATAACAACAATGCTATTAAAGGCCTACTGACTAGCTAATGCCACCTGTTGCTGCTTGCATACTCTTCTAATACTGTTGGTATAATAACCCTTACATGATTTAACCCATTTTCTCAATTTCTTACAGCGTTTGGAACACTTTGTCTCTACCTGCTATCTACAGTAAGTGAAATAAAACCCTTACACTAGTTCGACCCCTATCTCCATTCCTTACATGATTTCAACGGCCAATCAAATAATAGTTTATTAACCAATCCCAAGCACCAATTCATGATGTGTTCCTACTGGTGTAAGGATTGGGAATACGCATCCGGAGGTTTTTATGAAATGAATATACCATTACAGCATACTGCGCTGTTATAGGCTACAGCTAGGATAGCAAAGACTCAGTATAAATAGTTCAGTCAGTAGCCCTAGTTAGCCTAACATTAATTAAAAATTAATGTTTAACCAAAACTTAATTTAACTATTAATTAATTATTAATTAAAACTTCATCATAAATAACTGGAGAAGCCAGGAAGCTGGCTATAAGGATACCGTATACAGACAAACAAAACCTATTAAAGCATTTAGCTTTATATTGAATAGCTAGAACGTGCAAGTGAAAGTGAAAGTTTTTTGTCGAAAGATTAACCAAAATAGCCAAAGATTGTCCAAAATGATTGCTTGGTAGCTAAAACAAATATTACGCTATTACGTTACGGTTTACGGTAAAAATATACAGTAAAATTAGATTACGGTATTGAAAAAGCTATTACGTTACGGTTTACGTTACGGAAAAATATTGAGCTACGGTATTCCTGAAAATATACCGTAACGTAACGTAATAACATCCTTGACTATTTGTATCATAAGAATAAAATAGAAATAATATCGTGTATACCAATAAATATATAATATAAATAGAGTTATTAAAACCACTTAAAATAATTTGATTAAATACACAACCATTTACTATAACTACAAAACAATTATTACATTACAAAAATTTAAAGCACAAGATATTAGCAAAATTTAAAGCACAAGTTATAAACAAGCAAAACAATAAAGCAAACAGTCGGCCGAGGCCGGAGGCGACCCGAAGGCTCCTCTATCGATAGCTGCTACCCGAAGGTAGGGGTGGGCGCTACTCATATCTGCTACATGAAGGTAGGGGTGGGCGCTACTCCTATCTGCTACCCGAAGGTAGGGGTGGGCGCTACTCCTATCTGCTACACGAAGGTAGGGGTGGGCGCTACTCCTACCTGCTACACGAAGGTAGGGGTGGGCGATACTCCTATCTGCTACACGAAGGTAGGGGTGGGCGCTACTCCTATCTGCTACACAAAGGTAGCGGTGGGCGCTACTCCTATCTGCTACCCTAAGGTAGGGGTGGGCGCTACTCCTATCTGCCACCCGAGGGTAGGGGTGGGCGCTACTCCTATCTGCTACCCGAGGGTAGGGATGGGCGCTACTCCTATCTGCTACCCGAGGGTAGGGGTGGGCGCTACTCCTATCTGCTACCCGAGGGTAGTGGTGGGCGCTACTCCTATCTGCTCCCGAAGGTAGGGGTGGGCGGTACTCCTGTCTGCTACCCGAAGGTAGGGGTGGGCGCTACTCCTATCTGCTACCCTAAGGTAGGGGTGGGCGCTACTCCTATCTGCTACCCTAAGGTAGGGATGGGCGCTACTCCTATCTGCTACCCGAGGGTAGGGGTGGGCGCTACTCCTATCTGCTACCCGAGGGTAGGGGTGGGCGCTACTCCTATCTGCTACCCGAAGGTAGGGGTGGGCGCTACTCCTGTCTGCTACCCGAAGGTAGGGGTGGGCGCTACTCCTATCTGCTACCCGAGGGTAGGGGTGGGCGCTACTCCTATCTGCTACACGAAGGTAGGGGTGGGCGAAACTCCTATCCGCTCCCGAAGGTAGGGGTGGGCGCTACTCCTATCTGCTACACGAAGGTATGGGTGGGCGCTACTCCTATCTGCTACCCGAGGGTAGGGGTGGGCGCTACTCCTATCTGCTACACGAAGGTAGGGGTGGGCGAAACTCCTATCCGCTCCCGAAGGTAGGGGTGGGCGCTACTCCTATCTGCTACACGAAGGTAGGGGTGGGCGCTACTCCTATCTGCTACCCGAAGGTAGGGGTGGGCGCTACTCCTATCTGCTACCCGAAGGTAGGGGTTGGCGCTACTCCTATCTGCTACCCGAGGGTAGGGGTGGGCGCTACTCCTATCTGTTACCCGAAGGTAGGGGTGGGCGCTACTCCTATCTGCTACACGAAGGTAGGGGTGGGCGCTACTCCTATCTGCTACCCGAGGGTAGGTGTGGGCGCTACTCCTATCTGCTACCCGAGGGTAGGGGTGGGCGCTACTCTATCTGCTCCCGAAGGTAGGGGTGGGCGGTACTCCTGTCTGCTACCCGAAGGTAGGGGTGGGCGCTACTCCTATCTGCTACCCTAAGGTAGGGGTGGGCGCTACTCCTATCTGCTACCCTAAGGTAGGGGTGGGCGCTACTCCTATCTGCTACACGAAGGTAGGGGTGGGCGCTACTCCTATCTGCTCCCGAAGGTAGGGGTGGGCGCTACTCCTATCTGCTACACGAAGGTAGGGGTGGGCGCTACTCCTATCTGCTACCCGAAGGTAGGGGTGGGCGCTACTCCTATCTGCTACCCGAAGGTAGGGGTGGGCGCTACTCCTATCTGCTACCCTAAGGTAGGGGTGGGCGCTACTCCTATCTGCTACCCGAAGGTAGGGGTGGGCGCTACTCCTATCTGCTACACGAAGGTAGGGGTGGGCGCTACTCCTATCTGCTACCCGAAGGTAGGGGTGGGCGCTACTCCTATCTGCTACCCGAAGGTAGGGGTGGGCGCTACTCCTATCTGCTACCCTAAGGTAGGGGTGGGCGCTACTCCTATCTGCTACCCGAAGGTAGGGGTGGGCGCTACTCCTATCTGCTACCCGAAGGTAGGGGTGGGCGCTACTCCTATCTGCTACACGAAGGTAGGGGTGGGCGCTACTCCTATCTGCTACCCGAAGGTAGGGGTGGGCGCTACTCCTATCTGCTACACGAAGGTAGGGGTGGGCGCTACTCCTATCTGCTACACGAAGGTAGGGGTGGGCGCTACTCCTATCTGCTACACGAAGGTAGGGGTGGGCGCTACTCCTATCTGCTACCCGAAGGTAGGGGTGGGCGCTACTCCTATCTGCTACACGAAGGTAGGGGTGGGCGCTACTCCTATCTGCTACACGAAGGTAGGGGTGGGCGCTACTCCTATCTGCTACACGAAGGTAGGGGTGGGCGCTACTCCTATCTGCTACCCGAAGGTAGGGGTGGGCGCTACTCCTATCTGCTACACGAAGGTAGGGGTGGGCGCTACTCCTATCTGCTACACGAAGGTAGGGGTGGGCGCTACTCCTATCTGCTACCCGAAGGTAGGGGTGGGCGCTACTCCTATCTGCTACACGAAGGTAGGGGTGGGCGCTACTCCTATCTGCTACACGAAGGTAGGGGTGGGCGCTACTCCTATCTGCTACACGAAGGTAGGGGTGGGCGCTACTCCTATCTGCTACCCGAAGGTAGGGGTGGGCGCTACTCCTATCTGCTACACGAAGGTAGGGGTGGGCGCTACTCCTATCTGCTACCCGAAGGTAGGGGTGGGCGCTACTCCTATCTGCTACACGAAGGTAGGGGTGGGCGCTACTCCTATCTGCTACCCGAAGGTAGGGGTGGGCGCTACTCCTATCTGCTACACGAAGGTAGGGGTGGGCGCTACTCCTATCTGCTACACGAAGGTAGGGGTGGGCGCTACTCCTATCTGCTACCCGAGGGTAGGGGTGGGCGCTACTCCTATCTGCTACCCGAAGGTAGGGGTGGGCGCTACTCCTATCTGCTACACGAAGGTAGGGGTGGGCGCTACTCCTATCTGCTACACGAAGGTAGGGGTGGGCGCTACTCCTATCTGCTACACGAAGGTAGGGGTGGGCGCTACTCCTATCTGCTACCCGAAGGTAGGGGTGGGCGCTACTCCTATCTGCTACACGAAGGTAGGGGTGGGCGCTACTCCTATCTGCTACCCGAAGGTAGGGGTGAGCGCTACTCCTATCTGCTACACGAAGGTAGGGGTGGGCGCTACTCCTATCTGCTACCCGAAGGTAGGGGTGAGCGCTACTCCTATCTGCTACACGAAGGTAGGGGTGAGCGCTACTCCTATCTGCTACACGAAGGTAGGGGTGGGCGCTACTCCTATCTGCTACCCGAGGGTAGTGGTGGGCGCTACTCCTATCTGCTACACGAAGGTAGGGGTGAGCGCTACTCCTATCTGCTACACGAAGGTAGGGGTGGGCGCTACTCCTATCCCTTCGACTGTTCCTCATTTTATCGACGCCAGTAATTGGATGATAAATTTTTAATTATTTAATTAAAGGAGGAAAATGTCACTACTGTTTTTTTTTTAATTTTGAAGGAACTTTCACGTTCTTCTTTTGGGGTGTTTTTGGCAAGGGGGTGTGGCGAATTTGCAAAAATTACTAAACAATATGTTTGCAATTTTTGTAACTCAGGTATTACTTTAAATATATGTATTTCCCTTAAAGATTATGTAACTACGATAAAATTTCGTGCATAAAAACAATAAAAAAATAGTTTATCTAATAGGTAAGAAAGGCCTCCTATGTCGTGTCAAGCTCTGTATTCCCTTCCACTGTCATTGTTTTATGATAAATAAATATCCGCTAGCTCATGTGAAGTATACCAGACTTTCTGCTGAATATTTCACTTTGCAGTTTACTAACATGTAAATGTAAAGAATACCAGTTTTACACTAAAAACTCAGGTTACAGAATCTAACCAAAACAGTAAAAGAATTAGTAAATGTAGAGGTTATAAGATTCTACTTTATGATAAAAAACGATAATTAACAGCACCAAATATTAAGCAAAAAGCAAACCTTTTTATACATTGACATTTTTGATTATAGGAACTGTTTTAGGGGTCTTAACCTCGAATGATAAGTTTATTTGTTGTGGAACCCGTTGGGTCGAAGGAATGGGGTTAGGGAGTGGGGAGGCTGGACGATGGGTGTGGGGCATCTGGTCTGGAGATGCTGGAGGTTCGGTGTGGGGGATCCGGTCTGGGGAGGCTGGAGATGGGGTCGGGACTGCGGAGGCTGGAGCTGGGATGTGGGCAACTCCCGTGGGTGCCAGCCTCTTCTTGGATCGTGTCTTTGAGCGGAACTGGCATCCAATTCGCCATCTTATCAAAAGTAATTTCTTCATAGTCGCTATTCCCAATTTTTTGTAAGATACTCCAACTAAACTCGTCAATCTCTAACAACTCGAGTTTAGTTTTTTTTCTACAGACCGGACAGCGCCATGCTTCGCGCTCAACGTTTAGTTGCAGGTAGGACTCGAGATCGAAACATTGTATGTGTCGACATTCGGATCCGCGTGCCGGTATTACGATACGCCGTGAAGTTATCGGACATTTTAACGAAACGTAGATGGTAGTTTGTTCGATGGCGGCTTCGAGATCGGAGGAGGTGCTGAAAATAGACGATGTAAAATTGCGTTTAATAACGTTGATCGCCTGATCCAAGGGGCGGATTCGGTAACGGATGAAGTGATGCAGCATGAAGGCCACCGTCTTACGGTGCACTAACTGGAGGAAGAAGAGATGACTGCAGCAGCACTCCGTCACCATGATCTGGATGGTGTTCCTACCAGGACAACAGAGTGCTTTGAGGTAGA
This sequence comes from Nemertoderma westbladi, assembly GCA_032718475.1. Lineage (NCBI taxonomy): Eukaryota > Metazoa > Xenacoelomorpha > Nemertodermatida > Nemertodermatidae > Nemertoderma > Nemertoderma westbladi. The sequence goes on from JAUCBJ010007974.1 coordinate 21,483, forward strand.
GCGGTTTGTCGCTGGTTTTATTTGCGCCGCATTTGATGTTAACCGGTGTCGCATTCACAGAAACTTGGACGCAAGAAGGCCAATTTGTATTCATTAGATTACGATCATCCTCATCCCCATCCTTATCCTCATCGTGATAGCAATTAAACTGAACGTCGATGTCGGTTCGTGACATTATATCATCGTAAACGGATTGTTTGAGTCGGAAAGGGTGGTTACTAACTGAGATTTGGTGTAACAACCTGAAGGGGTATAAGATAACCCCGTCCTTCATAGGAAAATGCAACTGACCATCCAACCGCTGGCCACCACTGCCCATCGGTCCCATGTTGCTGCGATTCTCCTCGTTATACGTCATCGCTTGCTTCTCGAGGCGCTGTTTCTCCTGCATATAGGCTGCCGCCATCGTTGAATCAGTGGCGGTGGCTGTTGCCTCTGCCAATGTTGCAACTACCGCTAGTATGGATTCATAGACTCCTCCGGGTTCCGCCACACCCCCCTGCTGCTCCTCCATAGGGTTTCCTTCCATGTGGGATTGCAAGTTCATTGTCGCGTTTGTATCCAATCCAATTGAAATTGGCCTACCGGTGTACCGGTACTGGCTACTGACCAAATGAAATTCTTCAGGAGTATTGATCACCGCACAGAGAGAACGTTGGTCAAGAAAGGTGAAAGGTAGCAAATTTCAGCATTTCTAGATACACGCCAAACCAAATTGATTTAGTGGTATAAATAATATAGAATAAATTTAATTATATATCAAATCAATAGCCTATGGCAGTATGGGGCCGTCCAAGTATGACGTCAGCACTTTAGGGGGGGGGGGGGGGGGTTGGGAAAATCTGATGACGTGCTGATGAGGGGAGGGGAGGGGGTCAGCCAAAATCTGACGTCAGCATGTTCATTTATAGGTGCTAGAGGTGGTATATAGCAGTAGAGTATAACTGGAGCTTAGGTCGTGGCTTTTCCAGTTAACATTATTCCATTTTGTATAAAAAAAGTTATGTGGTTGGAGAAAGCTGCTACTATGCAGCAACCAATCACGTTAATCCTGTTTAACACAGAGTCAATGAGAATGGAATATTGCTAACATGAAAAAGTTCAGGTTACCATTATTCCATATCTCAGGATCTGTATTCATTACCATCACCCTCCTCCCGCGCCTCCTGTTGCAGCCTTGTCTGTTTCATTATACAAGTTATACCAGTCAGGCATCAGGCAGAACAGAAGGTACAGAAAATCAAATTATTAAGAATTGAAGCAACGGTAATAATAGCCAAAGCCAATACCGGTTCATAATACTATTAATACAGTAGTAGGTTTTGTTAATTCATAATTCAATACTCTGATACTTCAATAGCCTTTAAGGGCAGAAGGGGCCTTATTCTTTCTCATGGTAATTACATGGGAGCGGAGCAGTAATGAGACGATTAAAAAAGTAGTGGAATGCAATTTATGCGATAAGAAATAGGTACACAGCAACCTCTGCATTTATCGAGACACAAACAAAAAATTGATAAAACGAGAACCGACAGCGAAACTAAACCATTTCCACGCTCCGCTCCAGCAATGTTCTTTTTGACTACTCTCGTGTCGGGAATGCTACAGACAGACCTTGCAGCCTTGGCTGCTTGGACCAATTGAATGGATACAGGGATAGGATGTAGCATTTGCACGGCTGCACGGGTGTAAACACTACGCCGACAGCCGGCAACCACTGCCGACAACAGCAAAATATGAAAATGTAACCTGAGTTCGTAACTCTCGTTTATAGTTTTAGTTAGACTAACCTTCCACTGTAACCTGTTCATTTCCCCCAATTAATAAATAACATTAATTAGCTTTAATAATGGTTGTCGGCGTTAGTTGTCTGCGTTACGGGCTTACGGCGTAGAATTTACATACACCCCGTTTGAACGAAATGGTTGGTCTGTTGGTAGGCTTAGCATAAAAGTTGTGTGAATAAAACGCAACACAAGATTCGGGGTGATGAACTGATACCAGTCCGGTATGTGAGACCTGATAAACATTGAATATTGCTACGTCAGTACGTGGCAAGTATAAGTACAGTCTGTTTATTACTAAACCAGACTTAGACTTAACTATAAATATTTCATTTACAGTACATTATTGTGATTAAACTAATCCACTTATACTACGGTATTTTTTTATTTTTCTTGCATTTATTATGCCTGGTATTGTAGGCCTACTATATAATATTATATGGCTTATTCGATTACTAACTGACTACTGACTAACACTAGCAGCTTAATTACTGTAGCTGTGTAGTTTAATATCTGATTACTTTGGAATAATGGTAACCTCAACTTTTTGAAGTTAGCAATATTCCATTCTCATTGACTCTGTGTTAAACATGATTAACGTGATTGCAGGATTGGTTGCTGCTTAGTACTGTAGTAGCAGCCCCTAGCAGGTTTCGCCGTATCAACGCCTATCTGATGACATCTGATTTAGGGGAGGGAGGTGGTCAACATTTTGGGGAAAAGTGCAGACGTCATACTTGGACGGCCCCTATGTAATGTTGTGAACGGGGATAAATTATTGTAGGCCGGTGATTTAATTGATGTAATATATCTGTATACTGTATATATATAATATAATATACCAGTAGGTCTACAAATATAGCACGTCATTACTACTGGTACCAAAAAGCAAAAACTAGGAATTAGGATAATAAAGATACGAATCTTTAGGGGATTTTCTGTTCGGTGATTCAATTTCAATTCAATTTCAATCCGGGATAGGCCCGGTCCTTTAATTATTCCAAATGCGCAACCCGATAAATTTACAGATATTACAATATGGAAGCACAATGGCAATTAAACCTGGTATAATCAACTATTTACAGATTTGTTGTATAGGTACTCGAACGGTCAACTGTAGCAATGCTAGTTTAGTGACCGTTTGAGTAAAATAAATATTATAACACAACATCGGGTTGGCAGTGGGGGGGGGGGGGGGGGGGGGGGCGAGTTGGGGGCTGGGTGGGTGGGGGGGGGACTCGATAGCATCAAATTTGTTAAAAAAAATTTAATTTTAATTGAACTTAATTTAATTTTTGAATGATATTGAAATATTAGCTAATGTATAGCGGGTGAACCTGCATTGACTTCCCTACAGGAGGAGTACGAGTCAGAATTGAAGCAAGAGAAAAAATCTTACGATGTAGTTAATACAGTAGTTCATATTAATTAGTATAAAGTTAGGGAAATACGAGAAATGTATGATAATAAAATAATTCGTTGATTTCGTTTCCGAAGACAGTTTCCATTTTTTACCTAGGCCTACACTCTTCTTACCTTACTCTGTACAGTAGTACTGGAGGTCTACACTAAATAATGCAATGTCCACTAATCTGTGATGACCTTGACCTGCTATGCTACAGTAGCTACATACACATAGCTTAAGGCACGTTCACGGTTCACATCCAACGGAACGGTACACCGCGCGGTGTACCGCAGGGCCAGCGGTACACCGCTGACTGTGAACTACCCAACAGGTACAGTAGTGCGCTAAACCGCGCGGTTTACCACAGCCCATTTAAACAATGTTAAAACATTAATGTAATTTCCTGTTGAATTCACAGTCGACAGATATATACAATCAGTTACCGCAATGGTACCGTTGGGTGTGAACGGGCTCCGGGTACAGTAGTGTACCGCTGGCTTACCACTTAAATACCGCCAGACTACTTTACCGCCCACGCACCGTTGGATGTGAACGGGGCTTTACAGTACCATTGAACTCATTCTCAAAGTATTAATAATGCAGCAGACAGACACAACGGCTCTGTTTATAATCCTGCGAAAACGATCGGGTTATGGTTGCTCAATTAAAATCTGTCAATATAAATGTGTCAAACATACTGTATAGTTTGTGAGCCAAATCTATTGTCCATCATTCCAATACACGAATGTCGGAAATGTTAATCCCTACTTATATAATATTAACTCCAACAATAGATTTATATTGGGAGTGTGTGTGTGTTGGGGGTGGGGGGGGGGGGGGGGGTAGGCTTATTATTATTACAATACAGTACATAAAAATATACAAAACAATTAAAGAAAGTAACTCGATATTGATATTAACTCTTAATAGACTCTATCTGATCCGATATATTGGCCACTCAAGAAACTCATAATCCTCTAATTCAAGATGACTTTAATAATAATTAATAACTTAGATTACTTAAGCGAAACATATCTTTATATTATTGACAGCCATGAACAAACTGTCTCTACAGTACCTCATTTCTGAAGCGAATGCACCCGGACCCGCTAATGGAACTGAAATGTTTATACCACACAATGATGTATTTAACGCAAAGCATTACCCGTTTATCCTGACGGCTTTGAATCATGGCGAATCTTTGAATAATTTTTGAGTCATGGATAATTATTGTTAGCAACCGAAGATACCAATACTAGAGTATTCGAGATACTTCAGAGTTAGAAATGGGAAAAGCGTTTTAAAATGAGGAATTTCTAGCCGAGATGGCTGATTTCAGACAAACCATTCACAATAAACACAACATAACTCTTGCTGAACTTCTCATGAAAATGAGAAATGAAATCCAACAAGAACAAACTTTTTAGAGATTGTAGCTGCAACCGATAAAGGATAATTTTCTGTAACGGCGCTTCAACCTCAGACTCAGACCTTGTCTTATGGATATAAGACTGTAGGTCTTATATACATCCAGTGGCATGTACGAAAGTTTTATCGGAACAGTACGGCTGATTTGAAATCATTGAACAGCAGGAACTTTTTTCGGACGATGTTAAGATGAATCCATGATCAGCGACGCCCCCATGTGGATCCACTTGTACTGATTGTCATGTATAAATTTATATAATTAATTAGAGTGCGTTAAACTTAGTTAGAGACTACATTCATCTATCAATAATATATATCCGACATCCAATATACGTTTGTTTGGGGCCTATCCAGTTGGTTATAATAAATTGCTAGATTAGTTCCTAAGTAAATATACATTCCGTATCTTTTGTATTTTTGTAAATCATGTATCTGTTTGAACTCAGTAGAAAATAATGTGTAATGCACCATTTTGTAAAGTTCACTGTCACAATATTGAATATAGAGTTTACGTTGTTATATTAAAGAAAAACAATTTTCTATTTTGGAACTTCCAGTTGGGGAAAATCCATTATACTGATGTAGTCAAACTCAAGGTTAAATATAGAAATATTGCTTTCTTTCCCAAATAACATTATGTAATAAAATACTATGAAAAATATGTCATGTTAGAAAGACACTATGTCATAAAGTCAGAAGACCCTCGTGCTGATATGAGTTTTTTTCACTTGGCTAATCCCTTAGATATGGTGCAAGTATAACAACTTCGGCAAGACTCAAATAAAATCATTATAACTCTTTCCGCAGACCCTTCAACAATCAATGCATTAAAGACAATTTAACACCCCTTTTGAACCTTGAAAGATCTATACAACAAAACATAGTTCATTGGATCTGGGGATGTTACATTTGCGGAGAATAAACTGCATGCAATGGTAGATAATGTTATAGTAAATAAACAATTCCCCAGCTGTGACGACATTATAATAGCCAAAGGCATACTTCTTGAATGCCTGTGGAGCAGACCGCTCGTTGAGAATGGGAGGTACTCTAGCGGCCATCCAACGTTTTGGAGTTATGATTTACGCTAACGTGGACTTGCAAAGGGTACCAATGCCGTCTTTGACGCTATGTCATTCCGACAGACAGAATTGTTACACGGAAAATTTCGTTAATGCGGAAAACTACATTTGTAGAGCAAAGAGTCACCCAGTTATGGGTATAGATGCAACAATGTTACCCCACGCTTTATTAAACAACATATTCAATGAGAGTATTTATAAGATTGGATCTGCGGTATATGGCGATTTGATAAATGACTTTACACCGACGAATGACATTCCGGTCCCCTTCGAGGACTCCCCATTAATAGTCCCATGGGCCGAAGGATGCGTGTTTTAACGAACAAATGATGAAAAATAACAAAGAAAAAGAATGAAAAAAAACAAATAATGGAAATGATAATCAACTTCGTAACATAGAACGAACTTCCACTGCACATATAGCTAAATACATATAACTTTATTAACCATCAATTTATTATTAACTAGAAAGGTTACAACAAATGTATCCTTTGCTTTGGCACAACATAAAAATAATTCTTCAATACAAATTAATGACGTCACATATATACAAATCGCAAGTAATTGAAACAAACTAGGACATTTTATAACTGTTGAATTTACACTAACTTATCGCGGACATTGTCGAGCTTAGCGAGACAAATACGAAAACGAGACAAAAAATTTATATATTTGCCACGACTTATATCGTTTTGTTTGTTGAAAGCCACTTTTTGAAAAAAAAAACATAAATATCTGCCATCGAAGCTTTTCCATTGTGAAATAACTAAAACGAAAGTGATATTGATATTGAGATTATTGTGATATTATATATATTATAGAATATTAAATGTTGATGGAAACCGCAATTTCATGATTGTTTACAATATAATGTTTACGCTAATTCGACTGAACTTGGTGGGATTGATCGATTTTCCAGTCTGATTATATACCTTTATGCAATTCAAACTATTTCTTAATATAAATTATTTGCTCTTTGCTAATTTACCGAAACCCGTAAATGTTGTAAATAACCAATAATTGTGTTGGTCTCTCAGTCCTTTACTTTATTTCATAAAACACACCAATTATATATTCATATAAACTGCTCCATTTACTAACATTGCGCTACTTTACTCCCACTATGCAGCAACTAGTATTTAATGTTTATTAGGTTGCGTGTTATATTGTTTAAGTATGGCGTGTTCGTGTTAGTGTCGTTATATTAATTCGCAGAATATTGAATATTTAGTGCGTATTCTTTAAACCCTAAATGTTCAAGGAATCTCTTCTACTTTTGACTCTGACAGCTCTTTTAGCTGTGGAGTGTCTGGGAGAGAGCCATGGGAACTCAGACGAATTGGTTGAAAGAGACAAAGTAGGTTTGTTAAATATAATAGAATCAATGTGTTTGTAGAGCCACTGAAGTTCTAACTGCACTTTTGCTGTTAAAGTTTTAACCAAAACCTGCTAATTGCGTTCCACCACTGTAAGTACGATTGGTGCAAATCAAGATTCCGTTTGGCTGTTAGCACATTTGACTTCTGTAACCCCTCTGTGTCTCAACTCCTCTCTGACATCCGTATCCTCTCTATTTCTAGTTACATTGTTCAAACTACAGAGTGCATCAAATTACACGTCGTTAATAACAATAATTATATAAAAGTCACATTTTCTAAATAAATTAGTTTCCTCCGCTGAAGGCAATCCACTTAGTTCACCTACCTGCCGCCAAAAAGGTCCTCCACTTGTTTCACCACAGATATTCTAAAGAAATATGTACATAGATCCACCAATCCGCCAAAAGGCCATCCACTTGTATTCCACCAAAGATAATTGTGTGTTCCACCACATGACATTCTAAAGAAATGTGTACATAGACCCACCTACCGCCAAAAGGCCACCCACTTATTCCACCAAAGATAAATGTGTGTTCCACTACACATGACATTCTAAAGAAATATGTACATAAACCCACCTACCGCCAAAAGGCCACCTACTTGTTTCACCACAGATATTCTAAAGAAATGTGTATATAGACCCACCTACCGCCAAAAGGCCACCCACTTATTCCACCAAAGATAAATGTGTGTTCCACCACACATGACATTCTAAAGAAATGTGTACATAGACCCACCTACCGCCAAAAGGCCACCCACTTATTCCACCAAAGATAAATGTGTGTTCCACCACACATGACATTCTAAAGAAATGTGTACATAGACCCACCTACCGCCAAAAGGCCACCCACTTATTCCACCGAATATAAATGTGTACATAGATCCACCTATCGCCAAAAGGCCATCCACTTGTATTCCACCAAAGATAAATGTGTGTTCCACCACACATGACATTCTAAAGAAATGTGTACATAGACCCACCTACCGCCAAAAGGCCACCCACTTATTCCACCAAAGATAAATGTGTGTTCCACCACACATGACATTCTAAAGAAATGTGTACATAGACCCACCTACCGCCAAAAGGCCACCCACTTATTCCACCGAATATAAATGTGTACATAGATCCACCTACCGCCAAAAGGCCATCCACTTGTATTCCACCAAAGATAAATGTGTGTTCCACCACACATGACATTCTAAAGAAATGTGTACATAGACCCACCTACCGCCAAAAGGCCACCCACTTATTCCACCGAATATAAATGTGTACATAGACCCACCTACCGCCAAAAGTCCACCCACTTATTCCACCAAAGATAAATGTGTGTTCCACCACACATGACATTCTAAAGAAATGTGTACATAGACCCACCTACCGCCAAAAGGCCACCCACTTATTCCACCGAATATAAATGTGTACATAGATCCACCTACCGCCAAAAGGCCATCCACTTGTATTCCACCAAAGATAAATGTGTGTTCCACCACACATGACATTCTAAAGAAATGTGTACATAGACCCACCTACCGCCAAAAGGCCACCCACTTATTCCACCAAAGATAAATGTGTGTTCCACCACATGATACTCTAAAGAAATGTGTACATAGACCCACCTACCGCCAAAAGGCCACCCACTTATTCCACCAAAGATAAATGTGTGTTCCACCATACATTACATTCTAAAGAAATGTGTACATAGACCCACCTACCGCCAAAAGGCCACCCACTTATTCCACCAAAGATAAATGTGTGTTCCACCACACATGACATTCTAAAGAAATGTGTACATAGACCCACCTACCGCCAAAAGGCCACCCACTTAATCCACCGAATATAAATGTGTACATAGATCCACCTACCGCCAAAAGGCCATCCACTTGTATTCCACCAAAGATAAATGTGCGTTCCACCACACATGACATTCTAAAGAAATGTGTACATAGACCCACCTACCGCCAAAAGGCCACCCACTTATTCCACCGAATATAAATGTGTACATAGATCCACCTACCGCCAAAAGGCCATCCACTTGTATTCCACCAAAGATAAATTTGCGTTCCACCACACATGACATTCTAAAGAAATGTGTACATAGACCCACCTACCGCCAAAAGGCCACCCACTTATTCCACCGAATATAAATGTGTACATAGATCCACCTACCGCCAAAAGGCCATCCACTTGTATTCCACCAAAGATAAATGTGTGTTCCACCACACATGACATTCTAAATAAATGTGTACATAGACCCACCTACCGCCAAAAGGCCATCCACTTATTCCACCGAATATAAATGTGTACATAGACCCACCTACCGCCAAAAGGCCACCCACTTATTCCACCAAAGATAAATGTGTGTTCCACCACACATGACATTCTAAAGAAATGTGTACATAGACCCACCTACCGCCAAAAGGCCACCCACTTATTCCACCGAATCGATAAATGTGTACATAGACCACCTACCGCCAAAAGGCCACCCACTTATTCCACCGAATATAAATGTGTACATAGATCCACCTACCGCCAAAAGGCCATCCACTTGTATTCCACCAAAGATAAATGTGTGTTCCACCACACATGACATTCTAAAGAAATGTGTACATAGACCCACCTACCGCCAAAAGGCCACCCACTTATTCCACCGAATATAAATGTGTACATAGACCCACCTACCGCCAAAAGGCCACCCACTTATTCCACCAAAGATAAATGTGTGTTCCACCACACATGACATTCTAAATAAATGTGTACATAGACCCACCTACCGCCAAAAGGCCACCCACTTATTCCACCAAAGATAAATGTGTGTTCCACCACACATGACATTCTAAAGAAATGTGTACATAGACCCACCTACCGCCAAAAGGCCACCCACTTATTCCACCAAAGATAAATGTGTGTTCCACCACACATGACATTCTAAAGAAATGTGTACATAGACCCACCTACCGCCAAAAGGCCACCCACTTAATCCACCGAATATAAATGTGTACATAGACCCACCTACCGCCAAAAGGCCACCCACTTATTCCACCAAAGATAAATGTGTGTTCCACCACACATGACATTCTAAATAAATGTGTACATAGACCCACCTACCGCCAAAAGGCCACCCACTTATTCCACCAAAGATAAATGTGTGTTCCACCACACATGACATTCTAAAGAAATGTGTACATAGACCCACCTACCGCCAAAAGGCCACCCACTTATTCCACCAAAGATAAATGTGTGTTCCACCACACATGACATTCTAAAGAAATGTGTACATAGACCCACCTACCGCCAAAAGGCCACCCACTTATTCCACCAAAGATAAATGTGTGTTCCACCAACATGACATTCTAAAGAAATGTGTACATAGACCCACCTACCGCCAAAAGGCCACCCACTTATTCCACCAAAGATAAATGTGTGTTCCACCATACATTACATTCTAAAGAAATGTGTACATAGACCCACCTACCGCCAAAAGGCCACCCACTTATTCCACCAAAGATAAATGTGTGTTCCACCACACATGACATTCTAAAGAAATGTGTACATAGACCCACCTACCGCCAAAAGGCCACCCACTTAATCCACCGAATATAAATGTGTACATAGATCCACCTACCGCCAAAAGGCCATCCACTTGTATTCCACCAAAGATAAATTTGCGTTCCACCACACATGACATTCTAAAGAAATGTGTACATAGACCCACCTACCGCCAAAAGGCCACCCACTTATTCCACCGAATATAAATGTGTACATAGATCCACCTACCGCCAAAAGGCCATCCACTGGTATTCCACCAAAGATAAATGTGTGTTCCACCACACATGACATTCTAAAGAAATGTGTACATAGACCCACCTACCGCCAAAAGGCCATCCACTTATTCCACCGAATATAAATGTGTACATAGACCCACCTACCGCCAAAAGGCCACCCACTTATTCCACCATAGATAAATGTGTGTTCCACCACACATGACATTCTAAAGAAATGTGTACATAGACCCACCTACCGCCAAAAGGCCACCCACTTATTCCATCGAATATAGATGTGTACATATACACACCTACCGCCAAAAGGCCACCCACTTATTCCACCGAATATAAATGTGTACATAGATCCACCTACCGCCAAAAGGCCATCCACTTGTATTCCACCAAAGATAAATGTGTGTTCCACCACACATTACATTCTAAAGAAATGTGTACATAGACCCACCTACCGCCAAAAGGCCACCCACTTATTCCACCGAATATAAATGTGTACATAGACCCACCTACCGCCAAAAGGCCACCCACTTATTCCACCAAAGATAAATGTGTGTTCCACCACACATGACATTCTAAATAAATGTGTACATAGACCCACCTACCGCCAAAAGGCCACCCACTTATTCCACCAAAGATAAATGTGTGTTCCACCACACATGACATTCTAAAGAAATGTGTACATAGACCCACCTACCGCCAAAAGGCCACCCACTTATTCCACCGAATATAAATGTGTACATAGACCCACCTACCGCCAAAAGGCCACCCACTTATTCCACCAAAGATAAATGTGTGTTCCACCACACATGACATTCTAAATAAATGTGTACATAGACCCACCTACCGCCAAAAGGCCACCCACTTATTCCACCAAATATAAATGTGTGTTCCACCACACATGATATTCTAAAGAAATGTGTACATAGACCCACCTACCGCCAAAAGGCCACCCACTTATTCCACCAAAGATAAATGTGTGTTCCACAACACATGACATTCTAAAGAAATGTGTACATAGACCCACCTACCGCCAAAAGGCCACCCACTTATTCCACCAAAGATAAATGTGTGTTCCACCACACATGACATTCTAAAGAAATGTGTACATAGACCCCCTACCGCCAAAAGGCCACCCACTTAATCCACCGAATATAAATGTGTACATAGATCCACCTACCACCAAAAGGCCATCCACTTGTATTCCACCAAAGATAAATTTGCGTTCCACCACACATGACATTCTAAAGAAATGTGTACATAGACCCACCTACCGCCAAAAGGCCTCCCACTTATTCCACCGAATATAAATGTGTACATAGATCCACCTACCGCCAAAAGGCCATCCACTTGTATTCCACCAAAGATAAATTTGCGTTCCACCACACATGACATTCTAAAGAAATGTGTACTTAGACCCACCTACCGCCAAAAGGCCACCCACTTATTCCACCAAAGATAAATGTGTGTTCCACCGTACATTACATTCTAAAGAAATGTGTACATAGACACACCTACCGCCAAAAGGCCACCCACTTATTCCACCAAAGATAAATGTGTGTTCTACCACACATGACATTCTAAAGAAATGTGTACATCGACCCACCTACCGCCAAAAGACCACCCACTTATTCCACCGAATATAAATGTGTACATAGACCCACCTACCGCCAAAAGGCCACCCACTTATTCCACCAAAGATAAATGTGTGTTCCACCACACATGACATTCTAAAGAAATGTGTACATAGACCCACCTACCGCCAAAAGGCCACCCACTTATTCCACCAAAGATAAATGTGTGTTTCACCATACATTACATTCTAAATAAATGTGTACATAGACCCACCTACCGCCAAAAGGCCACTCACTTATTCCACCAAAGATAAATGTGTGTTCCACCACACATGACATTCTAAAGAAATGTGTACATAGACCCACCTACCGCCAAAAGCCACCGAATATAAATGTGTACATAGAACCACCTACCGCCAAAAGGCCACCCACTTATTCCACCAAAGATAAATGTGTGTTCCACCACACATGACATTCTAAAGAAATGTGTACATAGACCCACCTACCGCCAAAATGCCTCCCACTTATTCCACCGAATATAAATGTGTACATAGATCCACCTACCGCCAAAAGGCCATCCACTTGTATTCCACCAAAGATAAATTTGCGTTCCACCACACATGACATTCTACAGAAATGTGTACATAGACCCACATACCGCCAAAAGGCCACCAACTTATTCCACCAAAGATAAATGTGTGTTCCACCATACATTACATTCTAAAGAAATGTGTACATAGACCCACCTACCGCCAAAAGGCCACCCACTTATTCCACCAAAGATAAATGTGTGTTCCACCATACATTACATTCTAAAGAAATGTGTACATAGATCCACCTACCGCCAAAAGGCCATCCACTTGTATTCAACCAAAGATAAATGTGCGTTCCACCACACATGACATTCTAAAGAAATGTGTACATAGACCCACCTACCGCCAAAAGGCCACCCACTTATTCCACCAAAGATAAATGTGTGTTCCACCATACATTACATTCTAAAGAAATGTGTACATAGATCCACCTACCGCCAAAAGGCCATCCACTTATTCCACCAAAGATAAATGTGTGTTCCACCATACATTACATTCTAAAGAAATGTGTACATAGACCCACCTACCGCCAAAAGGCCACCCACTTATTCCACCAAAGATAAATGTGTGTTCCACCATACATTACATTCTAAAGAAATGTGTACATAGATCCACCTACCGCCAAAAGGCCATCCACTTGTATTCAACCAAAGATAAATGTGCGTTCCACCACACATTACATTCTAAAGAAATGTGTACATAGATCCACCTACCGCCAAAAGGCCATCCACTTGTATTCAACCAAAGATAAATGTGCGTTCCACCACACATGACATTCTAAAGAAATGTGTACATAGACCCACCTACCGCCAAAAGGCCACCCACTTAATCCACCGAATATAAATGTGTACATAGATCCACCTACCGCCAAAAGGCCATCCACTTGTATTCCACCAAAGATAAATTTGCGTTCCACCACACATGACATTCTAAAGAAATGTGTACATAGACCCACCTACCGCCAAAAGGCCACCCACTTATTCCACCAATGATAAATGTGTGTTCCACCACACATGACATTCTAAAGAAATGTGTACATAGACCCACCTACCACCAAAAGGCCACTCACTTAATCCACCGAATATAAATGTGTACATAGATCCACCTACCGCCATAAGGCCATCCACTTGTATTCCACCAATGATAAATTTGCGTTCCACCACACATGACATTCTAAAGAAATGTGTACATAGACCCACCTACCGCCAAAAGGCCACCCACTTATTCCACCGAATATAAATGTGTACATAGATCCACCTACCGCCAAAAGGCCATCCACTTGTATTCCACCAAAGATAAATTTGCGTTCCACCACACATGACATTCTAAAGAAATGTGTACTTAGACCCACCTACCGCCACCTACCGCCAAAAGGCCACCCACTTATTCCACCAAAGATAAATGTGTGTTCCACCGTACATTACATTCTAAAGAAATGTGTACATAGACCCACCTACCGCCAAAAGGCCACCCACTTATTCCACCAAAGATAAATGTGTGTTCCACCACACATGACATTCTAAAGAAATGTGTACATAGACCCACCTACCGCCAAAAGACCACCCACTTATTCCACCGAATATAAATGTGTACATAGACCCACCTACCGCCAAATGGCCACCCACTTATTCCACCAAAGATAAATGTGTGTTCCACCACACATGACATTCTAAAGAAATGTGTACATAGACCCACCTACTGCCAAAAGGCCACCCACTTATTCCACCAAAGATAAATGTGTGTTTCACCATACATTACATTCCAAATAAATGTGTACATAGACCCACCTACCGCCAAAAGGCCACCCACTTATTCCACCAAAGATAAATGTGTGTTCCACCACACATGACATTCTAAAGAAATGTGTACATAGACCCACCTACCGCCAAAAGGCCACCCACTTATTCCACCGAATATAAATGTGTACATAGAACCACCTACCGCCAAAAGGCCACCCACTTATTCCACCAAAGATAAATGTGTGTTCCACCACACATGACATTCTAAAGAAATGTGTACATAGACCCACCTACCGCCAAAAGGCCACCCACTTAATCCACCGAATATAAATGTGTACATGGATCCACCTACCGCCAAAAGGCCATCCACTTGTATTCCACCAAAGATAAATTTGCGTTCCACCACACATGACATTCTAAAGAAATGTGTACATAGACCCACCTACCGCCAAAAGGCCACCCACTTATTCCACCGAATATAAATGTGTACATAGATCCACCTACCGCCAAAAGGCCATCCACTTGTATTCCACCAAAGATAAATGTGTGTTTCACCATACATTACTGTACGCGCTTTTGAAGACCTTTAGCAGTTTAACCTGCCAAAATTTATATGTCTTTTGGTTTATAAATAGACTTTAGCATATGACAAGTATTTAATACCAATAAACACAACATTAGCCGAAGCCAGCCTAGTGCGCGTCCATTCACCCGCTGGATATACCCGGGAGACTGGATTCGGAGGGCTTAGATTGTTATTGCAGTGTAAGCTTACTGTATTATTCGATTGATCGTTAATAAATAATTTCTGACCAATATTATTCACTTTCGGGAAATATTAACAGTTCCTTTATGACGTGGCGCTCTATCTAGGTAAACAGAGATATGACTTATACTAAACACAACGGTAATTCGGTAAGGCTTATGATTCACGTATGAGGCGCATTCTTTAGGAAATGCTTAGTTATCAGCCACAATCATGCACACTACCGGTACCGCACAATACTGCACACTAATCTGCCGACTGTCAATGAATTTTATCATACATAAAGAGAACAGCAATTGACTCATGTAGTGCTTATCAAATAGCATTAAATTCACTACAAACCACGATAATATAAGTCGCAATCGCTATATGTAACCTGTCTCTCTAACCTGTAGTGTATCAAGAAAATTGGGAAATTTGGGTTATTTATCGATGTTCTCCAAGTAATAATATTCAACCAACTGATACAAATAATGACAACAGCAAATAGCAGTATAATAATGTATGTTGAACCGATAATGTAAGACTAAACTGATTGGGTTGTTAAGATAACTGTTATACGTTCTATAATCTAAGCCTACTAATGTTTCTTCTAAAGTCTGAAACGAATTGACTCTAGAGCCGGTGTTCTTGGCCTAGATAGAAACAACAAAACTATAACACAGAAAACTATAAGACTGAACACGCCTAGCACGATCTGTAGAATATCTCCACATCGACAGTAAAAATCGCCCTGATTGGCTGTTAAGCTAAACAAAGAACCATGTGTCCAACGGCCGTTTCCATGCCAGCAACCAGCTGTTAGATGTCGTAATCTGAATCATCAAGGCTACACTGTGCTAGAGTATTTGACGCATTGCGGGTTTTGTGCCTTGCCATGTCCGTCAAAGCACACATATAGAAGAATGACTTTTATGTCCGTTAAAACACCTACAACGGTACTTTGCGGGCAAGGGGACTGATTATATCCGCAAAAGCTTTTACACCGCTCCCAGAAAATGGGATTCAAGTCTATAAATATACAAAAATCACAGTTTCTAATATACGTAAATACTCTAAACAGTTAGTCTTTCTTGCGCGGACGGCGTTTACGCAGTTTTTTAAAGCTGGCCAGAGTCCTTTTCTCTTTGGGGCGAGCCACTTTACAAGGAGGGCTATAACTCCTGGGTGAAGGGTGCAATATGATTGCATCAGAGGGTGTAGGATTATGGTCGGTGTATCCGCCAGTCGAAGTGCCGGGTTGATTGACATCAACGTCGGGGGAGAGGGGTCTAACGGCCTTGAGAGCGCGTTTTAGGACGGCCGCTCTTACGGGTCCTTCACGAGTGGTCTGAACGAGAGCCGTGGGTGGACCATAGGCAGTCAGAAACTTCCTGGGTTTAATGGTTCTTTCCAACTCGCGTTCGCGGGCTCGATATTCGTAAGGCCGTCGATATACTTCCTGTAACTCGGGGTATGAGTTAACAAATAAGTCTCCATAGTCCGGATCCTGACGGATAAAATTGATTAGGTTATATGAATGAAGGTCGCTAGGATTAACACTCCTGAGAAATTTGCGTACGAATTTGGTTGAAATACATTCTCCGACGCGCTTCAGTAGTTCGTAACTCGATATGCGTGATTTCTGTTCGACAGAAGCGAATAGATAAGGATGGAACGCATAAACTCCTTAGTAAGCGCGTCCAGGATAATAGCGATGGCGCGAATCACAATGTAAATCAGCGTTCGCTTCCCAAGCTCTGATATAACGTAGTGTGATCATTTCATCTACGCTTTCCAAATCGTGATTAAAAGGGCAATCGAAACTGGTGTGTCCCTTTAGTTGACAATGGTGACATTGAGTCATAAATTGAGGGCAAACCGCAAAAATGTGCAAGTTATTGAGTCTGCAATACGCGCAATAAATTTCCATCGCCGGTTGTTCGTGGAAATAGGAACAGCGGACGTTTGTGTCCTTCAGTTTGTTGGTTGGGTCTAGGGCATTCGTCACAATAACACCAAAGACGTACGTCCTGTAGAGGAAACGCGGGTGATCGTTCTCCAGTTTTGCAATATTCTTCCATTTGTTCAAAACTATCCGGGATAACAGGTAGTGGACGATCGGCGGTAAGATACATCATAGTGAAATAGAGCCGTTTGAGTTCTACCATGGGGTCATGATGTATACCTTGAGGATATAGAGTCTCGAGGTTCTGCTGACTGGCGATGTTGAGATAGGTTTCTCCCAAAATTCCAGGTAGTCGTTGAAGTCGATGCGTTTATCCGGTTCTTCAACGTTTTCTCTTTCCAGTCTGTTTCGAATAGAATTTTCGTGTTCTATTCTCGGTTTATCGTTACGACTCCGCTGGGTATGATATTTAAATAGAACCATTTCCCTTTCGGTGTCTACATCGTCCGTATCATGCAAGTCGATAGGATGACCGGTAGTTAATAAGTCCATATACGTACCATTACGATGTGTATAGCGAGCGGTGAATTTTCGATAGTCCAATTCACGCGTAAGTTGCTCTTGAGACATCGGCAGTTCGATATAACGACCATCGTCCTCCGTAATGGTTGGATCGGCTTCACCGCGTATCAAGCTATCCACAAATGCTTGTAAAGGTAGAGTATATCGCTCCCTGATACCAAGATCATCTTCTATCAACTCCGTCATATCTGCTATTTGGGTTTATTAATATTATAAGGAGTTTATGTTTAGGCGAGCGGGCGTCGCTGCCTACCTTTTCTTTGCCCCCGGACAGTGGGATTCTCAGCGCCGATGTACCGTCGTCGCGGTGTTTACGCCAACATGTAGCAACAGCACGACAACGATAACCGGCACAAGTCACTCCACTGTCCGTCCCAAAGGCTTGAATCCACTTTAGGTTCTTTCTATAGGAGAGTTGGGCTACTTTCACAATTGCGACTAGACTTTAGCAGTAACATTCACCTATAAACGCACAAATTCCACACAACTGTCACCAATTGTACACATACAGGCCATTTGTCCGTTAGTCAGTGCCTTCCAGAATGTCACGTTATTACTGTGTATCTTTGGATACTAACAGTGTGCTATGTATTCTCTATGCTATGCAATGGGACAAGCTTTCTATTGTTCTTTTAACTTGCTTCTAATTCTAGCGTGGGTGTTGCTATGGTGACATTATGGAAAGCTAGCGGTAGAATTAGGGTAATTCTCATGCATACAGATCTGGAATGCTATTTAATAGTAATTCTTTAATTGTCAATATCCTCTTTATGCATGATTTTATTAATTTTATCAGCTATTGACTATATGTCGGAGATTCTCGCACTCTAATACACTCAATAGGATGAATCTCCGCTCCCATGATCTATTAATTAATGGAATTTTGGGAATGTTATAAATTGCACAAATGACAATTTATGAAATTCATTTAAGATACGAATTTAAATTTATTCCCGTGAATTTTATTATTTGATTGTAAAATTGACACAATTTTATTCCAGAGCATGTCTGGGGACCTAGGATCCTTAATTCTGTAAAATTGTCTTTTAAGAGTATCGGTAAGTGCTGCGATATCTTAATTGACTAGAAATTTTAAAGGATCTGAATTTTACAGATTTTAATAAATATTAAATTAATATTTAAGATGGGCACCGATTTATTCCAGAACTTGTCTGGGGACGTTAACCACTGATTCTAGAATTTGTCTTTCAAGTATATCGGTGGGTGCCGCGATATCTTAATCGACTAGAATTACAGATGGTCAAAAGGTTTAACAGATTTATTTGTGTTTTACGCTACTGTTATAGGGACATCACGCTACTATATGTATTATTTAATATAAAGTAGAAGAGCAATATCGCACGAAGCAATGTCAGTGTGAAGAGGCAAGTCGTTTCCAAGGTCTACCCAGAGCTTGGTTTAGCCGAGACACGAGGATCTGAACTTTGCATTCCTAATACTCTGCCTACCAATAATACTTAAATATAGTAGGAGCTTTATTGTACTTTAATAAGTACTGACATGTCATCTTACATGTAGTCTCGTATTTATAATATAATACGGACAGTAAGGAAAAGAAAGAATTATTTCTCGCCGTCATATTAAATATATATTATATGTAATTACGTAATAAACACTAATATATTACACTAACCTACTAAATAATCTAAAATAACATTCTACTAAATAAAATTAAATAAAACGATTATAATAAAGTACATAATAACGTTCACATATAAAAATATAATAAAAATAGATAGAATAATATAGTCATGCACCCACTCCAGACGTATCACGTTGGGGAGTCCCTAGATGTTTGAGGAATTAGGGAGGTGGTCGTGGGAAGAGTGTCTTGTCTTCCATAGTTTCCGGAGAGTTCTCTGTCTCTTTCCAGTAAACATAAACGACCAACTGGGCGGTTGAGTTGTTGCGTCTCAAAGATTATGCCTGGCTTCTTGAAGTTACGCCGCATGACGATGAGTTCTACCGAGCGTACTAAACCATCATCCGAGATGTGAGTCTCGATGATACGACCTGTCTGCCACCGTTTACGTGGGAGGTCTGAATCTACAATAAGCACCATATCTCCGGCGCTGACGTTTTCTTGCTGTGCAAACCACTTAGTTCGAAGTTGTAGCGTGGGCAGATAATGTTTCTCGAAATGGTCAGCGAAACGACGGGATAGCAACTGCATAAGTTGCCAAGTTCGACGGCAGTATTCGTCTCCGTCGGTAATCTCTGATCGTGGGAGCATGGCTACAGGTTTCTTCAGTAGGAAGTGCGCGGGTGTTAGCGCTTCCAGGGAATCGGGACTCGATGAGACTGGCATAAGCGGTCTCTCGTTGAGATAGGCAGCTATTTCCTCCATTAACGTCCGCAAAAGTTCGTCGGTGAGATACGTGCGGCATGGCACTATAAAGTGAAATGCGGTTTTGACACTTCTAATTAATCTCTCCCAACTTCCTCCCTACCAAGGGGCGTCGGCGGCGTTGAAGGTCCAGCTAGACGCTGTTATCCTTAGCTGATCGTCCACCTGTCTTTGGTTCCAGTCCTTCACGTAAGCCTGGATTTCGTTGTTGGCACCAATGAAGTTCGTTCCCTTATCCGATCTCATGGTATTACTAGTCCCGAAGCGAGCGATCTGTCGGCGTAAACTTAAGACGAAGCTGTTGGTAGATAGATCGTTCACCATATCGAGATGGATGGCTCTACAAGTCATGCATACGAAGATGACACACCATCTCTTGACTATAGTCCTAGCACGATATACTTCAATAGGGCCAAATAAATCTACACCAGTATTAGTAAAAGGTGGTTCATAGAAGCTTACCCGTTCCCTAGGTAATTCTGCCTCTCGCTGTGTTAAAGGCCTACTGAATGCTTTCCTACAGGGTATGCAGTTCCTAAGAACTTGGTTCAGAGCTCTACGGGGTTTATAAAAATAATAGCGAGTTCGGATTTCGCTAAGAACTCGTTCTCTACCAGTATGATAAAGTTTACTGTGAACATCTACAATCATCTTGATTTGTACTTCAAGATTTCTAATGAGTATGGGGAATTTAGTGTCAAAGGATAATGGCGCATTGGTGAGCCTTCCTCCAACACGTATTAACCCATCTATCATTGTGCTAGAGAAGCGATCCCTTAAGCGCATCTGCGGATTTCTCAACAACAGGAAATACTTATCGGAATCTTCATAGCATTGCAGGAGTCTCAGTATCTGCTTATTGGTTTCTTCATGCTCCTGGTAACTGATTTTCTCCTTGAGAAACCGGTCAGATGTCTTATATTTGGGTAAATTTTTAATAACATGAACTTGCGCAGATGTCAATGGAGCGGTATCACTAATGGTCTTCGTCCTGGAGTAGTGATGATGAAAACATCGCCTTAAATATGTGACGGCTTTACAGAGCCGATTCCAGGAACTGTAGTGATGCATTGCTCTCTGCAGCAGGGGTGAGATTCCTTGCGAGACGTCTGGTATTCCAGATTTCCAATCTCTATCTTTAATTTCCACAACAGACTTATTTGTGGCGAGGGATTGTGGATCCGAAGCATCGTTTCCGGAAGTATGTAATACAGATAGATCGATCGTCGGTTTAAATAACTTCGATTTACTCGCCCGGGTTTTAGGTTTGACTTTCTCCACTCCCTTGGCTTGTCTAATCTCCGCCGTAGTAAGGTGAGGAGGCCATTCATCCTCTTCCTTACTCAGGAAGTCGGGTCCACCCAACCAGTCTGGAGTATCTATCAGTTCCTGTGGAGTTGCTCCCCTGGAGGCGATATCGGCTGGATTAATCGTACCAGGGCAATGTCTCCATTGATCTATCTTTGTGCGACTAAGAATAATAGCTACCCTGTTAGTAACAAAAACGCTGAACTGACAGACTTCATTGGTTATATACTCCAACACGAGTAAAGCGTCGGTCCAATAAACAGTTTTCTCCAGCGGATAGTCGATTTGTTCTGTTACGTTCCGGCCGATGGCTGTAGCGTATAAAGCCGCCTTTAACTCCGCTCGAGGAACCTTTAACTTGTTGTTAATCAATGCCTTAGAGGTAACCAAGGCGACTTTGATTCTATCCGGAGTTTCGACTCGCAGATATGCTACTATACCTATTCCCATGTCGCTGGCGTCTCCAAACACATGGAGTTGATAGGAATAAGTAGGGAGAACATGACCAAAATATGCACGGGAAATTACAAAGCTCTCGATGGCAGGTAGAGAATCTTCCCATTTCATCCACTTCTTTAACAGTTCTCCCTTAAGTGGATCGTCCCATGAGTGGTTTTCAAGCCACATTTGTTGTACTAAACTCCGAGCAATCAATATAACTGGGCTAATAAATCCCAATGGGTCGAAATAAGAGCTCAGGATACTTAAACAAATCCGTTTGGTCCGAACTGGATTATCTCGCTGTTTTAGCTGAAAAAACAGGATATCTCTTTCTGTGTCCCACTTCAAGCCAAGCATCTTGGTTTCTGGAAGATCGTCCTTTATTAAGTCTAGGTCTTTCGTTCCTCGGTCTTCCACCGGTATCGCTTCCAGAAACTCACGGGAGTTGCTAGTGAATTTCGTCAGTCGAAATCCACCTCTTTTCAAACACTCTACCGTTCCTTTCGCGACATCAATGGCTTCTTCTACTGATGGAAGGGACTTTAAATTGTCGTCCATGTATATATCGCGCTTGATGTTATCTATCACCTCTTTGGAGAAGGCGTCTCGGTTGTCATTCGCAGTGGTCCGCACCACGGAGCAGGCGTTGGAAGGGCTTGATATGATCCCAAAAGCCTGGATGGTCATCCAGTACTCTACCGGTTTCTGGTTGAGATCTCCTTCAGGCCACCACAGAAATCTTAGGCTGTCTCTATCTCTATCCAGCGCCTTGACTTGTAAGAACATTCCTTCTATATCGGAGGCGAACGCGATGGGATATTGTCTTAATCTTAAAAGTATTCCCAACAAAGATTGGAGTAAGTTGGGTCCTGGTAACAACTCGGAATTGAGGGATTGGCCCATATATAAAGCGGAGCCATCGAATACGACTCGTACTTCATGGGGTTTACCGGGTTTGGGAACGTAATGATGTGTTAAGTAATACGTTCTCTCAGTTATTGGTGTTCCTTCCGGTACTCGCTCCGCGTATCCCTTTGTAATAAATTTCTTCAACTGAGTTTGGTACATTTCTTTAGCTGAAGCATTAGCCGTAAGGCGTCGATGTAATTGAGTGATTCTTTTCTCTGCCAAGGGTCTGTTATTTACAAATCTAGGTTCTCGTTTTCGAAATGGTAGGCCGATTTCATATCTACCTTGATCTTTTAAAAAACGTGTAGTTGTTTCCTGGATTTGCTTGGCTCTTTCTTCTTCTATCGATAGGGCCTTATCGTATGAATTGGGCTCTACCAATTCTTGAGTAAAGAATCGTACGGCGAGTTCGTCCCGAGTTCTAGCGTTGTAGCGCTCTATCTCATCATTTAGTTCGTCATTGTAATCAATGGGTCCCGATGGGCGAATCAGTTGACATAGGTTCACCTGGTTTTTCCAAGTTTTGTTTTCTGTAAGTAGGTTGATTGTGTTCTCTTCATCGAAGAGTTGGTAGATGTCGTCCTTATCTGAGGAGTATGGTGTTCCCTCAGTTAGTTCGTCCACCTCACTGCTCTCCACTTCCCAATCATTTACTTGGTATATTCTTTCTGGTGGTAATCTCTCTTTGAGAGTTCTGCGGGAAGGGCCAGTAAAGTACCAACCTACTCTAGTTCTTACCGCATAGGTTTGTAGTGGCTGCGGTTGAGCGGGCCGTTTCTCCAATGTCTCGAGCACCTCATGCGCGTTTTGGCCGATGAGTATTTGCACTCCAGGATAATCTGTCTGGAATCGTGGTATCTTAAGCTGTTGGATGCTCTCGTCTTCGTCCCAGTTATAAGGTTCTACTTGGGTAGTAGCGAAGTTATTTATAGCCACCATTTTTACTGACCTTATACTTTGTGCTCCTAATTTATCCTGGGGGGTGGACAACGCACCTACATAGTAATCTGCCGTTAGGGTAGATTTCCAAACCTGCATAATTCCGGACATATTCAACTTAGTTTGGAATTTGGGTTGTCCAGCAAAGATATCTTCGGCTAGTTCTTGATCGATGAATGTTCCTGTGCTGCCGGAGTCAAGGAGGGCGTTCACTATGTAACTTTTGGTAGGACCGTGAACTCTTACCTGCACTACAGGAAATTCTCTGATTCCTACGTTGGAAGTTGGAGCTTTCCAAGATGGTTGTCTGGCAAAGGTAGTTGGGGGGAACTCATTGTCGGTGTCCTTTTCGTAAGTAAGTGCTCGATACACCGCGGTATTGATTAGGTAACAGGATTCGTTGGCGTCGGAGAATTCGTCAGTATAGAATCCTTCCATCTCAGACTCTTGATCAGTGTCGTTTACATCACTGAATTGGACATGTAGTTCGGGCTCACTTACCTGACTCGGGTTGTTTCGTTCGAATTCACTGTGTAACAAGATGTGATGTTTCGCACCGCACTTTGCACACTTTACATCGGAGTAACAGGTTCGCCGTTGGTGTCCTGGTCTGAGGCAATTATAGCATAACCGCTTATCCCACATGACTTCACGTCTGTCTACCAGGGATTTCTTTAGGAATTCAGCACATGCACTCAAACGGTGGGTCCCGTCGCACAGCGCACAGTTTGGTTTGATGTTACTCACTTTACCTTGGGTAACTTGATGCACTCTCGTTCTTTCTTCGGTCTTTCTTCCGTGCATTCTGTTAGGAGACTGAGGAGGAGTCTTGGCAACCTGTTCTCTCCTATCGTTGGTTCGATCCTTGTATTTACTTACGTCTTTTGAGGTTTTGTTAACGTAGTAAAATCTATCAGTGTCTTTCCCGCTGTCCTCTTCTTGAGAAGCTTGGCTTTCGCCGTCGTCAGTGTAACACACTGGTGTTACTCTTCTCCTAGAAACGGGTTTCTCACTTACCTTATTTTCCGATGTTTTCTCTCTGGACTGCTTTATGAGTTGTAGTTTTACTTCACCATCTAAGAAGGACATGAGATCAGCCATGGTAGGGCCTCGTCGTTGCTGCTCATTCATATACAACACCTTCTTATCCAAGCGGGTACATACTCCACCCTTTGGTAAAGTAGAGACTACAGCTCCAATAACCATGGAACTCTGATATTCATGAGACTTACCTAACCAGTCCAATTGTCTACAGATCTCCTGAATCTCATCGGAAAACTCTATAATCCCGCTACTAAGGAAGTTTCGGGGGGCTACTAATTTTGCATACAAATACTTCGCTATGTTATCCTTGTTACCATACCTGATGTTTAATGTCTCCCAAACTTGTCTTAATCCATCTGGATGTCCAATAAACTTTAACGCCATTAACTTGGGAGGTCCTTCCAAGCACTTGATGAGGAATCTAAGTTTCTCTCCGTTAGATAGTACAGAGTTCTGTATGCTATCTTTGTAATATTCATTGAAAGGTAACCATTTCATCTCATCTCCATTGAATTTGACGATCTCTCCCACTTTGACCGCTTGGCGGGCTTCTGTTCTAGCCATCTGACGCGTAAAGCTTTCTTGGGCCATCGTGTTATTTAATATCGAATTATCGGTATATAAATTTCTCGGATCATTATCAGGTCTATAGGGAATATCATTAACAACAGGTTTATAATCACCCTTAATAGGGTTTGCTATAGGAGTTTCTACTTCACTAGCAGTATAGATGCGTGTAGGCTCCACACCTTGCGCATGTAATACTTCAGACCTAACAGGTTGACACAATGTTACTGGGGGTATTGGTATACCCTTTTGTATATTGACTAATTTGTCGCGTTCTAGCGCGATGCTTTGCTGCACTTCTTGCAATTCTACCCTACTTTCCCTTACTGTTCCCTTAAGTTGGTGAACAGTCTCCTGCATCTGTCCGAGCAGGAGGTTCATCCCCCGCCGTCCCTCCTCTACCCACTCGACCGCCGAAGCGGGAGTCGCCAACATTGTAGCGGGCTGACGCGGGACGACGGGAGACAAATCTTTGATTTCTCTCTCAGCGTCCAGGACAGGGATTTTCTCATGGACTGTTCTACCGGGTACAGGCAGTGTAGTACTGTGTAAAGGGAATTTAGAGTTAAGCTCTGGAAGTACAGGGATCTCTAGCACAGGAGTGGTTTTGGGAACGACAGGCCTAATTATTTCAGGCTCATCAACTATGGTAGGGAGTCTTTTGACCTTAATAATTTGGTCTGTGGGTTCTGTACTACCTAAGTCTGTGCTAGCTAGTTGTCTTCTAACCGCTGGGGGCAAATCAGGCAATTTGTGACAGTGAGATGTTTTTCTACGCCTGTTTAGACGAGATCTATTTCCTCCGCCTTCAGGATCGGTGGTCTCGCCTTCCACCGATGATGTGTATCCTTGGCGTTTGGGAGTAGATCGACTCATCATCTGCATTTGACTAGCAGTTAACTGTTTATTTATGCAGTCTTGTGTCTCTTGCAGATTTTCCAACTCCAGTAGGGTAGTCTCCTCAGACGCTCTCCGTTCTGCTTCTGCCACTGCCTTTACTGCTGCCACAGCCGCTTTTCTTTCTGCTTCTGCCTCCGCCATTGCCGCTGCTACTGCCGTTGCCTTTCTGTCTTCTATCCGCCTTTTCTTTACTTGTTCTTCTTGGGCTCTAGCTATGCGGAGACGTTCATCAAATTTAGCTTGGTTTGCAGCTAACATTTCAATATCAATTGCGTCCAACACATGCTTGGCTCCTTCACTATTAGGGGAAAGTCCAGACAGCTGTCTCCTCAACTCTTCGTCTCCTAGGAATCGCTGATAGTCGGACAGATAAATGTCAATAGCGTCTCTAGAGGGCGGCTTCTCTGCTGCTGTCCCTTCGCTTTCCACTTGAGAAAGGGTGGCATCGGTTGGTTCTTCATAGGTTGGTCTCTCAGCCAGCTGGGATTTCCACTGGGCCGTTTCTTGAACTTTGAGACCTACCCGCTGGAACCAAGTCTTGACAGCAACTTGCAGCGACGTGTCCTGTCTTCTTTTAGAAGTTTCCTCAAAGGCTGATAGGATTAGTCTAATGCGTAGGGTTCTTTCGCGTACTTGATAAAGCAGCTCTTCCTGCTCTTGAGGTCCTTGGGGTTGTCGAAACAGTTGTTCTTCTAATCGCTCTAAGGAGCCGAAGAATCCCTGCACATATCCTGCTGCCGACCTCTTCCAAACAGCTGGATCCATCGTATCTTTAGTCACTCCCATCCTGTGTATGTCTTCCCAAGTAGCTTCGGACAAATCTAACGGGAGTCCGGGTCTGGGAAAGTTCCATTGTGACTCGACAATAGACATCAATTCTTCCCTGGCGTATCCCGCATAACTATCTTGGGTCGCTCGCTTACTTCTCGCCCAATCGACTTGGTTTTCCTCCACCGCAATCAATATAGTAGTTAGTACTGCAGCAGGAAGGGTGAGAAGGGGATCCGAATAGACTGTACCCGCCATCTTCACTCCACGTTCGGGGGTCAGCTCTACAGTATCCGAACTACTGGAGCTATCGGGTCGCTGGGAACGAGTTTCTTGACTAGGATGTTGCTGCTGTTGGACAGCTGCTTCCTGGTTCTGTTTGACCTGGGCCCGAGTGCCGATGATAGACCTACGGTGTTGGATTAGCCTAGGGTCTGATACTACTACTGGAGGGATGACCTTTCTTTCAGTAGGAGGTGAGCTGAACCCCTTTCTTAATCGCTCCACACTCCTATCTGTGTCACAGATGGTTGTATCGATTAGACTGTCTGACAGGTTTTGCTGGGTGTCAGACATGTTTAGCTATACAGTTGAATGCTTACTGCTATAGTTACAGTTAAAGCAAGTCTAGTAATTCAGTATGACCGTTGGCCTAGTACCGGTAATTAATTACAATATATTAGAATGCCGGTATACACTTATAGTATATATAAGTATTGTAAACTAGGTTTGTCACAAAGTACCGGTATATAATTTTAAGACAAATATACATAAATATATAATAGGCCTATCGTGAATACCGGTATACAGCCTACACTTATAGTATATACGGTATATCAATTATTTAAATAATTGAATTTCTGAATTTTAAAGGTTACTTAGTTACTTTAATTTACTTTATTACCGTTATTTAAGCAGTAGTCCAACTGATATTGAGACCTAGTTGTTGTATGGCAGACCTACTATTTATAAATCGTTTGAGTTGATTTATAATATATATATATACCCGTTTAAAATGGGTTTTGTCAATATTTGAAATAAATGTTATTATTTCTGGGGGGAGTCACTACACAGAAGCTGTGCGCTCTCAGTGAAGTGCTACTCGTTGGACACTAAAACAGATAATTCTAATTTACCTAAGTTACTTAATACTACAAATTACGTACGATACGGGTGAGATTAATTCTCTAATTAAAACACAACAAAATATTACGTATGAAATTTTAGGGTAATTTTACAGGGAAACTACAAACCAGTCTAACAAAGGGTTAGAACTTCTGGTTATTACAACAGACAGGATACTACGGTATTTGAGAATAATAAGTAGTAGTAAATATATGCGCTGTCCAGATAGTAAAATACCACCGTCTGACGACCTATAGCCGTATCGCTATAGGTACTACGTTATGTATCACGGAGTGTTCCTACCTAGAAGTTAATTACCGCGGACTACCAGATCCAACGTGCCTATTAACCACTTTACAACACAATATACTGCCTACACACTAATTACTTTCGGAAAGCACTGTACACCAAACCCTAAATTAGGTACAAGTACTTATTAAAAACAGATAACTAGCAGTTAAATATACTTGAACAGTTAAAAGAACCACGGCATCTGCTGGAGTGACCGGAGCACAAAGTCACCAGTCTTTACCTACGCCAAGCAGCCCGTGTAGTACCGGGGTTAATTTAACTATAACGGTATGTGTAACAAGCACAATTTCTGTAGGAATAAACTTGGGGACATGAATGTTGCGAATAATCGCATAAACTCTGAATAATAAATATTACGCTACCCGTACAGAATACTCAAACAAAATACAAACCAAATGCTGGCAGACTACCATCAAGCCTAAATAAACTACAGTATGTGCAGATTCCGAAATGGTTAGTTAGTATGCATTCTAACACGGTAGTACGACTTATTCTTTAGGAGGGGATTGACCTTACAGCTCTGGCTGCCCCAACTTACTAACTGGCACTTTATCAGACAAACTCTACACACGCAGCAATCTCTTCAGACCTAATAACAGCTAGACAACAATCCAGCCTACAAAATATCTGAGTAATAACTATTACGGTACCTGAACAGACCACACAAACAAACACAGGCCAAAACGCTGGCAGACTACTGTCAAGCCTAAATAAACTACAGTATATGCAGATTCCAAAATGGTTAGTTAGTATGCGTTCTAACACGGTAGTACGACTTATTCTTTAGGAGGGGATTGACCTTACAGCTCTGGCTGCCCCAACTTACTAACTGGCACTTTATCGGACAGACTCTACACACGCCGCAATCTCTCCAGACCCAACAACAGTCCGACAATAGTCCGGCCTACAATTATCTGAACAATCTGAGCAGACTTACACGTCTTCAGCTCAATATTAACTTACTAGGAAATAAAACTGACAGAAATAGACCTAAGCAAAATCCCAATAAAAACCAGGCGTCCCCGATTTAATATCGAGACCTACCGGTATATAATTATCAAAATCGAATAATACTAATGTACTTATACTGGAAGTACCGGTTAGGACAATTGGGCCTACAGACCTACAGCAGTACCGGTTCAGGCAGTTAGGCCTATGGACCTACAGCAGTACCGATTCTGGCAGTTGGGCCTACGGACCTACAGCAGTACCGATTCTGGCAGTTGGGCCTACGGACCTACAGCAGTACCGGTTCAGGTTTACCGGTCGACCGGTACTTTCAACTTTATTGCTTACTGCAATAAAGAAAAATAACTGTTATTGTACGCGCTTTTGAAGACCTTTAGCAGTTTAACCTGCCAAAATTTA
Organism: Nemertoderma westbladi; assembly: GCA_032718475.1. NCBI lineage: Eukaryota > Metazoa > Xenacoelomorpha > Nemertodermatida > Nemertodermatidae > Nemertoderma > Nemertoderma westbladi. The sequence continues at coordinate 51,526 of JAUCBJ010007974.1, forward strand.
TATGTCTTTTGGTTTATAAATAGACTTTAGCATATGACAAGTATTTAATACCAATAAACACAACATTAGCCGAAGCCAGCCTAGTGCGCGTCCATTCACCCGCTGGATATACCCAGGAGACTGGATTCGGAGGGCTTAGATTGTTATTGCAGTGTAAGCTTACTGTATTATTCGATTGATCGTTAATAAATAATTTCTGACCAATATTATTCACTTTCGGGAAATATTAACAGTTCCTTTAGGACGTGGCGCTCTATCTAGGTAAACAGAGATATGACTTATACTAAACACAACGGTAAGTCGGTAAGGCTTATGATTCACGTATGAGGCGCATTCTTTAGGAAATGCTTAGTTATCAGCCACAATCATGCACACTACCGGTACCGCACAATACTGTACACTAATCTGCCGACTGTCAATGAATTTTATCATACATAAAGAGAACAGCAATTGACTCATGTAGTGCTTATCAAATAGCATTAAATTCACTACAAACCACGATAATATAAGTCGCAATCGCTATATGTAACCTGTCTCTCTAACCTGTAGTGTATCAAGAAAATTGGGAAATTTGGGTTATTTATCGATGTTCTCCAAGTAATAATATTCAACCAACTGATACAAATAATGACAACAGCAAATAGCAGTATAATAATGTATGTTGAACCGATAATGTAAGACTAAACTGATTGGGTTGTTAAGATAACAGTTATACGTTCTATAATCTAAGCCTACTAATGTTTCTTCTAAAGTCTGAAACGAATTGACACTAGAGCCGGTGTTCTTGGCCTAGATAGAAACAACAAAACTATAACACAGAAAACTATAAGACTGAACACGCCTAGCACGATCTGTAGAATATCTCCACATCGACAGTAAAAATCGCCCTGATTGGCTGTTAAGCTAAACAAAGAACCATGTGTCCAACGGCCGTTTCCATGCCAGCAACCAGCTGTTAGATGTCGTAATCTGAATCATCAAGGCTACACTGTGCTAGAGTATTTGACGCATTGCGGGTTTTGTGCCTTGCCATGTCCGTCAAAGCACACATATAGAAGAATGACTTTTATGTCCGTTAAAACACCTACAACGGTACTTTGCGGGCAAGGGGACTGATTATATCCGCAAAAGCTTTTACAATTACATTCTAAATAAATTTGTACATAGACCCACCTACCGCCAAAACGCCACTCACTTATTCCACCAAAGATAAATGTGTGTTCCACCACACATGACATTCTAAAGAAATGTGTACATAGACCCACCTACCGCCAAAAGGCCACCCACTTATTCCACCGAATATAAATGTGTACATAGAACCACCTACCGCCAAAAGGCCACCCACTTATTCCACCAAAGATAAATGTGTGTTCCACCACACATGACATTCTAAAGAAATGTGTACATAGACCCACACACCGCCAAAAGGCCACCAACTTATTCCACCAAAGATAAATGTGTGTTCCACCATACATTACATTCTAAAGAAATGGGTACATAGACCCACCTACCGCCAAAAGGCCACCCACTTATTCCACCAAAGATAAATGTGTGTTCCACCATACATTACATTCTAAAGAAATGTGTACATAGATCCACCTACCGCCAAAAGGCCATCCACTTGTATTCAAACAAAGTTAAATGTGCGTTCCACCACACATGACATTCTAAAGAAATGTGTACATAGACCCACCTACCGCCAAAAGGCCACCCACTTAATCCACCGAATATAAATGTGTACATAGATCCACCTACCGCCAAAAGGCCATCCACTTGTATTCCACCAAAGATAAATTTGCGTTCCACCACACATGACATTCTAAAGAAATGTGTACATAGATCCACCTACCGCCAAAAGGCCACCCACTTATTCCACCAATGATAAATGTGTGTTCCACCACACATGACATTCTAAAGAAATGTGTACATAGACCCACCTACCACCAAAAGGCCACCCACTTAATCCACCGAATATAAATGTGTACATAGATCCACCTACCGCCAAAAGGCCATCCACTTGTATTCCACCAATGATAAATTTGCGTTCCACCACACATGACATTCTAAAGAAATGTGTACATAGAACCGCCTACCACCAAAAGGCCACCCACTTGCACTTATTCCACCGAATATAAATGTGTACATAGATCCACCTACCGCCAAAAAGGCCATCCACTTGTATTCCACCAAAGATAAATTTGCGTTCCACCACACATGACATTCTAAAGAAATGTGTACTTAGACCCACCTACCGCCAAAAGGCCACCCACTTATTCCACCAAAGATAAATGTGTGTTCCACCGTACATTACATTCTAAAGAAATGTGTACATAGACCCACCTACCGCCAAAAGGCCACCCACTTATTCCACCAAAGATAAATGTGTGTTCTACCACACATGACATTCTAAAGAAATGTGTACATAGACCCACCTACCGCCAAAAGACCACCCACTTATTCCACCGAATATAAATGTGTACATAGACCCACCTACCGCCAAAAGGCCACCCACTTATTCCACCAAAGATAAATGTGTGTTCCACCACACATGACATTCTAAAGAAATGTGTACATAGACCCACCTACCGCCAAAAGGCCACCCACTTATTCCACCAAAGATAAATGTGTGTTTCACCATACATTACATTCCAAATAAATGTGTACATAGACCCACCTACCGCCAAAAGGCCACCCACTTATTCCACCAAAGATAAATGTGTGTTCCACCACACATGACATTCTAAAGAAATGTGTACATAGACCCACCTACCGCCAAAAGGCCACCCACTTATTCCACCGAATATAAATGTGTACATAGAACCACCTACCGCCAAAAGGCCACCCACTTATTCCACCAAAGATAAATGTGTGTTCCACCACACATGACATTCTAAAGAAATGTGTACATAGACCCACCTACCGCCAAAAGGCCACCCACTTATTCCACCAAAGATAAATGTGTGTTCCACCATACATTACATTCTAAAGAAATGTGTACATAGATCCACCTACCGCCAAAAGGCCATCCACTTGTATTCAACCAAAGATAAATGTGCGTTCCACCACACATGACATTCTAAAGAAATGTGTACATAGACCCACCTACCGCCAAAAGGCCACCCACTTATTCCACCGAATATAAATGTGTACATAGACCCACCTACCGCCAAAAGGCCACCCACTTATTCCACCGAATATAAATGTGTACATAGACCCACCTACCGCCAAAAGGCCACCCACTTATTCCACCAAAGATAAATGTGTGTTCCACCATACATTACATTTTAAAGAAATGTGTACATAGACCCACCTACCGCCAAAAGGCCACCCACTTATTCCACCGAATATAAATGTGTACATTGACCCACCTACCGCCAAAAGGCCACCCACTTATTCCACCAAAGATAAATGTGTGTTCCACTACACATTACATTCTAAAGAAATGTGTACATAGACCCACCTACCGCCAAAAGGCCACCCCCTTATTTCACCAAAGATAAATGTGTGTTCCACCACACATTACATTCTAAAGAAATGTCTACATAGACCCACCTACCGCCAAAAGGCCACCCACTTATTCCACCAAAGATAAATGTTTGTTCCACCACATGACATTCTAAAGAAATGTGTACATAGACCCACCTACCGCCAAAAGGCCACCGACTTATTCCACCGAATATAAATGTGTACATAGACCCACCTACCGCCAAAAGGCCACCCACTTATTCCACCAAAGATAAATGTGTGTTCCACCACATGACATTCTAAAGAAATGTGTAAATAGACCCACCTACCGCCAAAAGGCCACCCACTTATTCCACCAAAGATAAATGTGTGTTCCACCACACATGACATTCTAAAGAAATGTGTACATAGACCCACCTACCGCCAAAAGGCCACCCACTTATTCCACCGAATATAAATGTGTACATAGATCCACCTACCGCCAAAAGGCCATCCACTTGTATTCCACCAAAGATAAATGTGTGTTCCACCACATGATATTCTAAAGAAATGTGTACATAGACCCACCTACCGCCAAAAGGCCACCCACTTTTTCCACCGAATATAAATGTGTACATAGATCCACCTACCGCCAAAAGGCCACCCACTTATTTCACCGAATTTAAATGTGTACATAGACCCACCTACCGCCAAAAGGCCACCCACTTATTCCACCAAAGATAAATGTGTGTTCCACCACACATTACATTCTAAATAAATGTGTACATAGACCCACCTACCGCCAAAAGGCCACCCACTTATTCCACCAAAGATAAATGTGTGTTCCACCACACATTACATTCTAAAGAAATGTGTACATAGACCCACCTACCGCCAAAAGGCCACCCACTTATTCCACCAAAGATAAATGTGTGTTCCACCACATGACATTCTAAAGAAATGTGTACATAGACCCACCTACCGCCAAAAGGCCACCCACTTATTCCACCAAAGATAAATGTGTGTTCCACCCCATGACATTCTAAAGAAATGTGTACATAGACCCACCTACCGCCAAAAGGCCACCCACTTATTCCACCAAAGATAAATGTGTGTTCCACCACATGACATTCTAAAGAAATGTATACATAGACCCACCTACCGCCAAAAGGCCACCCACTTATTCCACCAAAGATAAATGTGTGTTCCACCACACATTACATCCTAAAGAAATGTGTACATAGACCCACCTACCGCCAAAATGCCACCCACTTATTCCACCAAAGATATATGTGTGTTCCACCACATGACATTCTAAAGAAATGTGTACATAGACCCACCTACCGCCAAAAGGCCACCCACTTATTCCACCAAAGATAAATGTGTGTTCCACCACATGCCATTCTAAAGAAATGTGTACATAGACCCACCTACCGCCAAAAGGCCACCCACTTATTCCACCAAAGATAAATGTGTGTTCCACCACACATTACATTCTAAAGAAATGTGTACATAGACCCACCTACCACCAAAAGGCCACCCACTTATTCCACCAAAGATAAATGTGTACATAGATCCACCTACCGCCAAAAGGCCACCCACTTATTCAACCAAAGATAAATGTGTGTTCCACCACATGACATTCTAAAGAAATATGTACATAGACCCACCTACCGCCAAAAGGCCACCCACTTATTCCACCAAAGATAAATGTGTGTTCCACCACACATTACATTCTAAAGAAATGTGTACATAGACCCACCTACCGCCAAAAGGCCACCCACTTATTCCACCAAAGATAAATGTGTGTTCCACCACACATTACATTCTAAAGAAATGTGTACATAGACCCACCTACCGCCAAAAGGCCACCCACTTATTCCACCAAAGATAAATGTGTACATAGATCCACCTACCGCCAAAAGGCCACCCACTTATTCAACCAAAGATAAATGTGTGTTCCACCACATGACATTCTAAAGAAATGTGCGCAAATTAGTGTTTTCCATCAGATTGTTGGTTTAAAATGTCAGTAAATTACTAATTTTTTATAACCCTACGGAATGGGGGTGGGAAATTTTTCTACGTGATTATTTCTCGCTTTCCATTAAGATTTTGACTTCAGGCTTATTTTTTGTACTTACGGTGTTTTTGCATTGTACAACCTGTATGTAAATACATTCGATACAATGCAAAAACAAATGTCACAATGACAAAACAAATATCACAATGACAAAACACCGTAAGTCTGTCAGTTGCGATGTTTATGCATTGTATAAATTTAATGCATAAATTGTGGGGGGGGGGGGGGGGGGGAACCTCACTGCGGTTTTAAATTTGTAAATAACTCGAAAGTGGTTGCAACATAAACAAAAAAACTTGGAAACGGGGAAATAATATGAAATATAAAGAACTGCCCGAAATTAGTCGAAGTTTATTAAATTACCTGTCATGAAGCGAAAATTACAAAAAATGGTTTAATGACAGAGGAGTAGTGTTTTTTGCGTGAAAAATTTCTTTCCTAGAAAATTGCCTTGAAAGTTTAAACATCCCACACAAAATTGCCCGTATGTGGTCTGGTTGGTTAATATTGATTATAAATTATGATTAAATTTCTACACTTAATAAAATTTCCCTCCGGCGTTTCGAAACGTTGCTGTAGTTACTTTATTATTATTACAGATACAGAAATCCTCAGTTAAAAAATTTAAATCTTCAGTTGGTTAAAAACAATTGAATGTTAATTGAAATACACAATAAATATAAGTTATAACGAAACTGACTTTACAGTTGTTTTTAAATAAATTATTTAAATGTTACTTTATATGAAAATCGCGGAAAATGTGAAGAATGGCAACGATTTTAAACGCTTACAAAAATAATCGACAATTCCGGCTTCATGGTAACAACGACGGTGAGTTGAACTAGTTTAAAATTTATTTCAAGCAAAATGATAAAGATTTGTAGAAAATTTGACATTTACAACATTTTACATTGATTATATTACTGGTCATAGTTAATTAAGTGACTGCCTAAGTGTCCGGCTGATTATGAAACTATAACCTGTTTATTGTTTTGGTAGAATTAAATGCCACTGCAATCTGCCCATTTCACTTAATTGTTAATTTTAGCGGGCAAACGTTTCTGGGCAATTCGCCTGCGGGCGAGAATTCCGCCACACCTTGCGATGGTGCTATCTACCTTTGGATGGGGGGGATATAATTTCTTATTTTCATCGATATTAAATTAGGCCACTCAAATACTGTATATAAGCTATCCGCGATTGGCAGAGGTTATCAATTAATGTTAGGTCACGAGTATGTTATTCGCCTCCAGGCCACCTTATCACATCCATTTATTTGAACCAATATATATTGCTCGCTCATATTACTCGTGTACAGTAATTAAATATTATTAGAACTACAATAAATTTATTGGATTTCAAATTCACATTTATGTACAATTATTGTGAGTTTAATTAATTGCAATCAATAATCATATAGTTTGTACCTTGTGCATAAGAATCCGATAGTATAAACTTATCTACTTACCGCTATTAAACTCCTGTTTCCAGAACTATTAATTGTACATTTAGTTATTCTGTTATTTATTTCTCGAGTGTGAGTTTATTTATAATCCTACTTATACGTACAGTAGGCTATGTACCCCTACATTTAGCCTTTCTTCTTCTAGGAATAATTTAATATACTTATTCAAAATTTAAACAAATATATGTTTCGTAGGAACAATCTTTTGTTTAAAGTAGGCCTACAGTAAGTTAAAAATTAATATGCAAATAATTCCACAAATTGATAAAAGACTTAAAAACTTAAAGATTCTTGGGCTGTTCGCGCTTTCAGACCTTTGGCAGTTTAACCCACCAAATTAAGATGTCTTCTAGATATTAAATCTGCTTTTAGTCTATGACAAGTATTTGATTCACTACACTAGTCGAAACCAATCCGTGCGCGACCATTCACCCGCTGGATATTCCCGGGAGATTGGGTTCGACGGTTTAATTTTTTATTGCTATGTAAGCCTAATGTATTATTCGACTGACAGTATTATATAATCTCTGACAATATTATTCACCTTCGGTAATATTAACAGTTCCTTTAGGACGTGGCGCTTTATCTATATAAACAGAGTTATGACTTAAACTACTCACAACGATATGGCTTAATTATAATCCACATATATGACGCATTCTTTAGGAATTGCTTCTTTAACAGACTCACTCATACACTATGCTGCACAATACTGCACACTAATCTGCCAATCTTCACTGATTTTAGTCACATATAAAAGGAACACAGGCTGACTCATGTAGGGTCTATCAAATAACATTAGATTCACTTCAAACCACTTTAACATAAGTCACAATCGTTATTGGTAACCTTTCTCTCTTACCTTCGGTATATCAAGAATATTGGGTTGCGGGGTTATTTATCGTTATTCCAAATATAATAATTCATCAACCATATTATGAAGAACTGACAGTAAATAGCAGTATAAAACAACAACTGAACAGTTAGGTAGATCGGTACATCAGTACCGGTATGTCAGCAGTGAGATATTTACAGGTTAAAGGATATATGCCCTTTATAATTAAACCTACTAGTGTACGACTAAAAAGCAGTACAGCACAAAATACTTCCAAGCCGTTCTTTCTTTGGCTCAAGACTGAATGTAAACACTGCACATAGGCATTGCGTCATTTCTCGGAAATTTTCTGTACAAGGAGCCACAAAAACGCTCTCATTGGCTGACTGAACTGAGAGACGCCGTAGAACAAAGGAAATCAACACGTATGAATGTCAGCTGTTAACCGTAGTCATAGTAACTACTGTTCAAGAGTAGCTATCACCCTTTTGCGTCACGAATTGCCATAGAATCATAAAATATGCCTTTCACAGTACACATACGGAGGAAATAGGTCTTAGATCCTCTAAAAACACCGATACAGCAATAATACGGTCTCTTACACTTATTAAATCAACTACAGAGTATTTTAATGTAAAAGATAATAAAAATAACGGGGCAATTCAGCAAAGGCTTTTACACCGCTCCCAGAAAATGGGATTTTCAGTCTATAAAATATAAAAATCACAGTTTCTAAAACACAAAGATACTCTAAACAGTTAGTCTTTCTTGCGCGGACGGCGTTTACGCAGTTTCTGGAGGCTAGCAAGAGTCCTTTTCTCTTTGGGGCGAGCCACTTTACGAGGAGGGCTGTAGCTCCTAGGCGAAGGGTGCAATATAATTGCATCAGAAGGTGCAGGGTTACGATCGGTATACCCGCCGGTCGAGGTACCTGGTTGATTAATATCAACCTCAGTGGAGTGAGGTCTAACGGCCTTTAGAGCGCGTCTCAGGACAGCAGCTTCTACGGGTCCTTGACGGGTCGTCTGGACACTAGCGGTGGGTGGACCGTGAGTGGTGAGGAACTTTCTCGGTTTAATGGTTCTCTCCAGCTCGCGTTCTCGGGTTCGGTATTCATATGGGCGCCGAGATACTTCCTGGAGTTCAGGATGCGAGTTCACGAAAATGTCGCCATACTCAGGGTCCTGACGGATATAATTGATCAGGTGATATGTGGTTATATCATTAGGATTAACGTTTCTCAGGTATTTCCTGACAAACTTGGTGGAAATACACTCACCAACACGCTTCATTAACTCGTAACTTGGTACGCGTGTTTTCTGTTCAATCGACGCGAATAGATAAGGATGGAACGCGTAAACTCCCTCGTAAGCTCGTCCAGGGTAATAGCGATGTCTGGATTCGCAATGTAAATCTGCGTTCGCTTCCCAAGCTCGGATGTATCGCAGGGTGATCATCTCGTCTACGCTCTCTAAATCGCGATTAAAGGGACAATTGTAACTTTCGTGTCCTTTAAGTTGGCAGTAGTGACATTGAGTCATAAACTGTGGGCAGACGGCAAATATATGAGAGTTATTAAGCCGGCAATAAGCACAATATATTTCCATCATCGGTTGTTCGAGGAAATAGGAACAAGGTACGCTCGAGTCGAGAGGAGTGAAGTGGTCTCTCGATGCGCATAATCGACAACGTTTTCGGGAAACGTAGTTGGCGTGTCGATAATCGTACGCTGTGAGACGCTGTGGACCTTGATACCACTCTATGACATAATCATTGTCACTGCTCCGAGAAGCCGTAGGTTGAATCGCTTCGGATTCCAAGCATACTGGTTCATCCTCCAGCTGCATAGACGAAGTTGGTGCGTCGGTTTCCGTAAGTGGACCCACTGTCTGTATTTCCACGACAGAATAACCTGTAGGTATTCGGGGTCGTTGTATAACGGATGAATGTGAGTTCTGTGTACAAATGTCTTGAAACACGGCAAATCCAGCGCTACTCAGTTTCTCCGCAGCTGAGTCTCTAAGACTGAGCTTGGTCAGCGCGCGATCTTTGAACTGACTATCGACGTTACGGAACGGAGTCAGAAAGCGCCGGAAACATTCGAAACGTATGAACTTATTGTGTTCGTCTAACTTGGCGAGTTTAGTTCCAAGTATTAACGGGTGAGCGCGTATGGTACGACTGCACACATCGGCTAGCCAACCGGCAAGTGCTGCGTTTTCAAAGATCGTGTATATAGCTAAGGAAGGGCGAAGTGGAACACTCATAAAGCTATATACGGCACCAGGCGCAGTTAATGGTCCATCAAAATATAAACGGGAGTAATGATCTCCATATACTTGCTGGTAATTTATAGGATTTCCAACTTTGAAATTCCAACCATATTCTTGAAAGGCAAGATGTCCGATGGATGTCCGTTGTACTTTAGTAATGCCGCTGGGTGTATTGGCATACATAGTGCGAAAGAAACCTCGGCCTTCGGCCCAAGGAGCAATCAGCTGAGTATCAACGAAAGGGTATGGAATGTTCTCCATATTCCTGTTGTATGCCCAATATGTTTTCCGACAGTGACATTGATGGTAGTGGTAGAGAGCAGGGGGAGACCTAGGTCGTATTCAGAAGTATTCCGAAATACGATCTCAGTAGGAGGATTGTTACATTCGAGGACTATCTCC